>JASVEL010009976.1:0-59070 GCA_032618575.1 Nicotiana noctiflora
ACGTGATAACCACATCCATTCCTCAGGTCACCAATACGCGAAGCAATTTTCTTCCTGAATAATACCTCCGCAGATTTCCGGGTCAAATTTCGATGTAAACTCTCTAGTCAGTCACAATCATTTCTGTTCCCATTCATTAATGACTCCAATGAAAGAGTTGTACCTCAAACTCATCAATATCATTACAACACGAGTTGAGACCACGTCTTACATCACAAAATAGAACACATGAATCTACCCTGAAAAGTCATAATAAATTCTCCATTCACCAAGTGGCACTCAATTGCTCCCCCTGCTCGACTTCCACCATGAATCCTCAATAGAACCACTCTACATACGCCCATATCCAACAATTCATGACATGTCACAGCACAGGAAAGCAACTCATAGCTATCCCCCAAATCATTAACAAGTCCAAAAGCAATCGAATTAACTTGTCCCTTAACAATACAACTCAGGACAAACCAAGCTAACTCAAGCTAAATACGCAGCCAATCGGCTTATCAACAAACTCAATACCAAGGAGCCTGAAATTGTTTCTTCCACTACTATATCTCATAACAGAGTTGTACGATACGGTGCCCGGAACCTGTAAGTACCGAAATCCACAATTTTGCCCGGCGACATGCCTGGCCACAAGAAACATATGCGAAAGTTCCCCAATATCAGAACTGAATAAATGGTAAAATCCTTTGTACTGACATCCATGTGGCACACCGTCCACTTATATGATATTTATTGGGATCGTGAGGCACACCGTCCACCTATATTATGATTATTGGGATCGTGTGGCACGCCTTCCACTTATATTATATTTATTGGGATCATGTGGCACGCCGTCCACTTATATTATGTTTATTGTGATCATGTGGCACGCCGTCCACCTATATTATATTTATTGGGATCGTATGGCGCGCCGACCACTTATGAAAGTAAATAAGGTGATTTTTGGTTTAATGTTGTCACATATGACCTGTTCTCCTTTCAGTTGTATACTTCACATATAATCATATTACTCTTTATGTTATTGTTGTATTCTATATATATATATATATCTACACAGGTTAGTTTTAGTAAGTCCTGTCTAGCCTCGTCACTACTTCGCCGGGGTTAGTCCAGGCACTTACCAACACATGGAGTCAGTTGTGCTGATGCTACACTTTCTGTGCTTTTTGCATAGATCACAGTGTTGGAGCAGCTTTCGGACAGCAGCAACATTAGGATATTGTTGGGAGTTGTCTTCAGCTTTAGGGACTCTTGAGGTAGCCTAGCCGGCGTTCGTAGGCCGAAGTCCATATCCCTCATCTTAGTTTATTTTATTGTATCAGAACAGACTTATGTATTTTCTTTCATTCAAACTTGGTTGTAGTACTCTTTAGTAGTCTGTGAGATAGCGACACCAGGTTTTGGGGTAGTGTTGTGTTTAGTATTTTTCCGCATTTGATTCTTCTTTATTGAATTTCTAAAAAGTTTTCTGCAACGTTTAATTATTTTTTGTATATTATATTGTTAAGGATTGGCTTGCCTAGCTTCGATAGTAGGTTCCATCACGACTCCCGATGGAGGGAAATCCGGGTCATGACAATAGTCAATCTGGAGTTGACTATGTGGTTAGAGGGTTTGAAATTGAATTCTGATGATTTGGTTAGTTTCGGGAGGTGATTTGTGACTTACGGGAGCGATCAGAATTGAATTTGGAGGTCCGATGTAGAAATAGGCTTGAATTGGCTAAGTTAGAATTTTGACGAAATTCGATCGATAGGTGAGATTTTGATCTGGGAGTGCAGTAGCTTCGTTAGGTGATTTTGGATATGTCTGCAAATTTTCAGGTCATTCGGACATCGTTTGGTCAGGTTTTTGATAGAATGTATGTTTAGGAAGTTTTGGTTGAATCTTAGGATTGAACCGGCCTTAATTTGATGATTTGTGTGTTTGAGGATGTGTTTTTATGATTGGACCAAGTTTGTGAGATGATTTAGGATGGATTTGTATTTTTGATTGAGGTCCCGGGGGCCTCGGGGTGTTTTCGGAGAGTCAATCGGTCGAATTTTGAGTTGTTGGAGCAGCTGTTGTTCATCATAGTAGGAGTTTCACTTCTGCGGATGGAGGACCGCAGAAGCGGTTACGCAGAAGCATGGAGTTGCTCGCAGAAGCGAGTTGAGGCTGGCCAGGGTAGGTTCGCAGAAGCGGAGCTAAGTCCGCTGAAGCGACATCGCGGGTGCGGACTATATCCGCAGAAGCGGTCCTAGAGAATCCTAAGGACTTTGTAGAAGCGGGGTGAAAACCGCTGAAGCGGTCTCGTAGGTGCGAGACCTGAACCGCAGAAGCGACCATGACATGTTAATGAAAAGTCGCAGAAGCGACCGTATTACCGCAGAAATGGTCTCGCTTAAGCGAGCCTAGGATTGCAGAAGAGAAAAGTCGTTAGTGTTTAATGAACAGAAGTTATATCACATTTGGGGCTTTGATCTAAGAGGCGATTGAGGCAATTTTGAGGAGGAAATCGAGGGGATTCATTAGGTAAGCATTCATGGACTCAATTTATGTTATTATATTGTTAAATTATGGAGTTAACATCTAAAACTGGAGGATTGGAGGTGTATTAATGGAGGGTTTTTGCTCTAAGCCAGGGTTATTGAAAATCATTGATTTGAATGGGCAAACAGAGTGCGATTTTGATAAACTTTATATGTATGGACTCGTGTCAAAATAAGGATTCTGGAAATGTAACTTTTGTAATTTTTTGAGAAGTGGGCCGGGGGGTCGGGTTTTGGCAACTTCGTGGTTTTTGGTGTAATTCGAGTTGTTTCTATTGGGTTATATTCCTTTAGCCTATTTTGATGCATTTCTATTGGTTTTGATCAGATTCTGCACCCGTGGTGTCCGATTCTCATGGCAAGGGCATTGCGGGCTAGTCTTCGAGCTGAGTCGAGGTGAGTAATGGGTGTGGGTGATGACCAGTGGGTTCGAAACCCCGGTATATCAGTATATGACGCTGTATTGAGGCGAGACACATACTCTCCTATAAGTGCGGGGTCGATTGTGATTGGGGACTATGGATTAGTCCGACCTGGCAGCTTTATACTGTGTTGTTGGCTATTATTGAGCCGGTAAACCTCCTACTTAGATGGTTGTGGATATCTTTGGGTTGTGAGCCAGTTATTTGGATCCTTCGAGGATTGGTATTATTGCTTCTATGATTATAACATGTTATTCTGATACAAGTCCTGAGCTATCACTGTCTAAACTGGTTTTTTAAACTTTGGTATTTCTACTGTAAATGATAAAAAGAGATTTCAAATGATATTTCTGTGCCTGTGAGGCTTGCATTGCATGTAGCTGGACTGGTAGTGGATCGGACTGCGCACCGCAACATATCATTAATATTGTGCTTGGGCTGTAGGAGCCCCTCCATAGTCTGAACCCCTACAGTGAGCACGGGTACCCAAATGGATCGGGCTATGTGCCGTAGTGGTCAAGTTCATGCATTGCATTACTTTTAGATAAACTTGTTGTACTGTTTAGTTGATATTGTTGGTTCTGATACTGATCATATTAATAATTGGTAAAGGATATTGTTGTATAGCTTTGCTTAGTGCTTTATTGGGTTTTCTTACCTTCGCTATCTTACCCATGCTTATTACCACTGAGTTGGAAGTACTCACACTACTCCCAGCATATTATGTGCAGATCCAAGTACATCACAGCAGGGCTGACTTCCCAGCTGCTCAGAGTGCTTCATCTGGACTGTCAAGGTAGCTGCTAGCGTCTGCAGGACCTGACACTCCCGTCTATCTTATCTTATCTTTAGACATTTCTGCACTTGTAGTCACAGTTGTATACAGTATTACAGTTGTATTCTGGTAGAGGCTCATGGCTTATGACTCCTGATTCTATGAGAGGTGTTTACTGGTTTTGGGATATTTTTCCCAGTTGTGTTAAATTCAATATCATTTCTTATTACTGTTAATTGCAAAAAGGGCAAAGTGAGAGCTGGTAGCTCTATATTATGAATGGTTGGTCATGCTGGCCTAGCAATGTGCTTGGCGCCATCATTGCTGAGTTTTGGGGTCGTAATAGTCCAAGTAAATTTAGGTCTATGTATTTAAAGAAACTATTTGATTTAGAGAGGGTTTAAGACTTAAAGTACTTTAACTCTTAAAACTATTTGAAGTGAAGAAATGTAAGTCAACTTAAATTCTTGAAATGATAAAAGAAATTGTAGGAAATAGTTTTCTTATTTTTTAAGCATTGCTGACTTCGGACTTAGTATAAAACATCCACTTAATCCAGATGACAAATTCTCTACTAGTTATATCCATCAAAATGGTCCAATAGTCTAATTAGCTAACAAGTTAATTATTAATTTCATAATATCTGGATGTTACCTCTTATATGAAATGGTACGTCGCATGTTATAAAAAATATAGATAAAGTTATCAAATACCAAAAAAATATTGCGACGCACAACGACATGTTTAAACTTCATGAAGCACAAAGAAAAGAGAAAAGAGAAATATATGAATTTCAAAAGAGCAATTGACTAGCTCTCTATCCCAAAGTAATTTCTGTCGCTATCTCACAGGAATAAGAAATAAAATATATGTTGACTCCACGCAATAGTGCGGCGTTATTGAGTCTTAAAGTAGGATTCTTTGGATCCGGTTTTCATGCAAACAAAAGAAAAAAAAGGAAGAATGAGTAAGAAAGGACCACATGCTTCTTAATAGACGTACAAATTAGAGGAGAAGCACACAGATTGCACACTCATACTCAAACAAATCTTTTAGATATTGCAAACTTATTTGTTTATGTTTTTTAAACAATGTTTCACTTTAGGAAAATAAAATAAAATTACCTTCTTTATTTGAATAACATCCCAAAATATAATTTAAAGTAACTCAATGGCAGACAAGAAAATGTTGTAAACTTTTTTTTAAAATCACTTTAGATATAAAGAATACAATTGAACAGGATCTTAGAAAGAGGACAGAGGTACATGGTACAAGAAATTATTTTACGAATTCTGACAGTGTAGTACCTAACCTTACAATTAAGAAGAACCTTACAATTGTTTTATGACACCCTTAAGACTATTTTTAGATTAAAAGAAATGCTGGAGTTTAATCGTCTATAAAACTATAGAGCTGTAATATTCATAAGTTACACATAGATTCTCATTTAGCTAAAGTATATTCCAAACACGCATTCAGAATATATGAGCACAATACCTCAGCTTTGGAATAACTTAAAGCCATATTTTATTTTAGCATTCAAAATAGAAAATAGACGCATTAAATTAATCAACAGGAGGCACTTTTTTTTCGTTTGAGACATAAATAACTAAAATAGTGATTAGTCCTAAAATTGTGTTTCTAGCAGTTAAAATCTCATCCAAAAGCATAATAATACACAAAAGAAACACCACAATATACATGATATATATATATATATATATATATATATATATATATATATATATATATATATATATATATATATATATATATATATATATATATATATATATATATATATATATATTATAAAATGCAGGAGATGGTTCTGAACTTAAACATGACATACTCTTCCAAGTAATTAAACTAAACGTTAGATATAATCTCTCAACATGGAATCTTTTCAAAGATGTGATATCAAAATTCTACTAACATACTCCAGCATAACTGAAGAAGAGAAACAAAGAGTGAAAAAAAAAATTGAAATCAGAAAGGATAAGATTTTACCTTTTGTTGGGCAGTGAACGAGGTGATAATCTAAGATCCACTCTCTAACGAAATTGTGACGACCCGGCCCGTCATCACGGGAATTACCACCCCGTTATGTTAAAATTGTATGTTTTATGCTTTTATATCAGTGTTAAAGTCTATCGGGTGAGTTAGGAGTGAATTGGATTGAAAATGAGGCATATAGCCTTTGTGAAGGAAACTTGAATAAGGAAAGTCAACCCGGAGTTGACTATTTGGTTAGAGGACTCGGAATCGGATTCTGATGATTCGGTTAGTTCCGGAAGGTGATTTGTGACTTAGGGGAGCGATCGGAATTGAATTTGGAGGCCCGGTGTAGAAATAGGCTTGAATTGGCTAAGGCTGAATTTTGGCGAAATCCGAACGGTAGGTGAGATTTTGATCCGGGAGTCGGAATGGAATTCCGACAGTTGCAGTAGCTTTGTTAGGTGATTTTGGATGTGCCTGCAAAATTTCAGGTCATTCGGACGTCGTTTGGTCGGGTTTTTGATCGAATGTGTAATTCGGAATGTTTTAAGGAATTTAGGCTTGAATTTGATGTGAATTATGGGTTTTGGTGTTATTAGACGTGTTTTGAGGATTGGAGCAAGTTCGAATAAGGTATTAAGATGTGTTGGTATGTTTGGATGAGGTCCCGGGGCCTCGGGGTGATTTCGGATGGTTAAACGGGAGAAATTGTGGAAGAATTGCAGGTTGGGATCCTGCTTCTGTTGTTTCCGCTCCTGCGGAATTTTGGACGCAGGAGCGTGTCCGCAGAAGCGGACGAGATGCGCAGGAGCGACTTGTTACGCAGAAGCGGAAGCCATTCCGCTGAAGCGAGGTCGCTGGTGCGAGCCAGTGATCGCAGAAGCGGACGGGGAGAAAATGGGCATGGTCCGCAGAAGCGGACACTCGACCGCTTGGGCGAGACCGCAGAAGCGGTCAATGGTGCGCAGAGGCGGATGTTTCCGCAGAAGCGGAAGTTCTTCGCAGAAGCCGGCCCGCTTAAGCGGCCCTTGCTCGCAGAAGCGGAAATGGCCGGCCGGGCCCGGAACCGCCGAAGCGACCCTTTGGTCGCGGATACGGGCTCGTAGGAGCGGAAAATATTCCGCGAAGCGAAAATCGCTGTAAGTAAGTGTATCAGAAGTTAGAAAAATTTCAAAACATTTCACACATTTTGGGTCTCGGCTTTAGAGGCGATTTGGGCGATTTTGAAGAGAAATTCAAGGAAATCATCGGGTAATCATCTATGGACTTAAACTATGATTAGTATTGGTAATATTATGCAATTATATCATGAAAATGGAGGAATTTGGGGTAATTTATGGAGGATTTAGCCCTAGGCTTGAACTTTAGAAAATCAAGGTTTTGAATGGGCAAATGGAGTCCGAATTTGGTAAAATTGATATGCTTAGACTCGTATTGAGATGCGGGTTCCGAATATGTGACTTTCGTGATTTTTCGATAAGCGTACCGAAAGTCGGGTTTTGACAACTTTGGGAATTTTGATGTAAATTGAGTTGTATTGATTGGGTGTAGTCCTATTGGCCTAATTTGTTGTATTTCTACTGTATTGGATCAGATTCTACGCGTGTGGAGCTTGATTCTCGTGGCAAGGGCATTGCGGAATAGTCGTCGCGCTGTATTGAGGTGAGTAATAGATGTGGGTGATGACCAGCGGGTTCGAAACCCCGGTATACCACTTTGTGACGCCGTATAGCGGCGAGACATGCACACTCTTGAGAGTGCGGGGTCGATCATGAACTGGAGACTATATATTAGTCCGACCTGTTGATACTGTATTATTGGCTATTCTCGAGCCGTCGAACCTCCTTCTCGGATGATTGCATATATATATATATATATATATATATATATGGTTGCATATATATATATATATTGTGTTAATGGCCACTCTTGAGCCGTTGAACCCCCTTCTTGGGCGGTTGAGTATACATGTGGGCCGTGAGCCAGTTATTTGATCCCGCGAGGATCGTTATCATTGTCTTATCATATAGACATGCTAGTTTACTACTAGTCCGCAGCTATTTTTGTTATTATGCCAATTCCAATCTCTCGAACTTGACATTACTGTTTTCCAACTGAAAAATGATAAAAGAGTTTTCAAAAACTACTTTTGAGCCTGCGAGGCTGTATCTGCATATTAGCCGACTAGTAGTGGATCGGGCTGCGCGCCGCAGCGAGATATATGTTGGATCGGACTGCACGCCGCAGGAATATCTCTATGAGATGTGCTTGGGCTGTAGGAGCCCCTCCGGAGTCCGAACCCCCACAGTGAGCACGGGTACCCAAAATTGGAGTCGGGCTACGCGCCGTAGCGGTCATATCATGCATTGCATTGCATTTAGCTACATCTCCTAGCTGTTATGCTATTTATTGGTATTTGTTGGAACAGGTTCAGTGAATATTGATTCTATGACAGGGTAGCTGATTATAGCTTTACATAGTGCTTTACTGCGGATTTCTTATCTGCGCTGTCTTACCCTTGTTTATTACCACTGAGTCTGGCAGTACTCATTTTACTCCCTGCACCTTGTGTGCAGATCCAGGTACCTCTCAGCAGTGATCCAGTAGTTGTGCGAGGCGACGCTTGTGGATATTCGAGGTAGCTGCAGAGTCCGCAGGACCCGATATTCCTTCTTACTGTCTTGATTTTGTATTGACTTTTCTTTCCGCACTTGGTATCTTGTAAACCTTTATACACTCATGTTCAGTAGAGGCTCATGACTCTTGACCCTTGGTCTATGGGAGTTGATGTATTATGGGACTTGGTTCCCCGTTTTCGTTACATATATCGCTGTTGTTTCTTGAATTAATTTGTTTAAATGGGTTAAAGAGAGCTTCTAGCTCCGTGGTTGATATGGATTGGTCAGGCTGGCTTAGCAATGTGTTGGGCGCCATCACGACCGGATTTGGGGTCGTGACACCCAACGCCCCAACCCAGTCCAAATAACCCTCAGCCCATCTCCCCTTACCCGTCCAAACCAAATGAACCGACCCACCTCCCCATTGATCTGAGATATATATATATATATATATATATATATATATATATATATATATATATATAACACGTGTGTGTGCTTTTATTTAGAAGCAATAGCGTCCAAAGTTTCCCTCAACTCTCCCAAATGCGAGTATTTATAAGAGATGTAGAGTTAGGGTTCATGTTTGGATGGGATTTTGCAAACTTTAAATTTTAAGAAATATTGGGAGAGGTAAAAATCGTGAGCATGATAGCAGAAAAGGGATTGGCATGGATGAATAAAGAAAAGGGTTAAGAAACGCGTGACCCTCTCTTGTCATCCAACGGATCTTTGTGAAAAGGTTGACTTGAGGAAGAGAACAAATAACTTCAAGTAACTCCTGAAATTTTCATGAAAATGGTTAAACAAAGTCATGTGATGGTGAGGGGAGGTACAAAATCGACCAAACTTGACGGGGAGGAAAGAGATGCGGCTGTTGCTTTTTGGAAGTAACAAATATGACTTAATTTGATTTTTTAGGCTATGCTGTTAGGTGAGGGAAAGAAATCAGTTGGTCCAATGTGAATTGGGCTACTGTTCCGGGCTGAAATGCAAGACATTTGGGTGTGTTAAACCTCAAACAAGTTATTTCAACGGGGCTGAAATTAGTGGGTGTATTAGACTTGATTACTTGGGTTCTTTATAAGACAATATTATCAAATTAATATTTAATAGCCTTAGCAAAGTTATAATTGCTAACAACTTAATAAAATAATTGTAAAATACTACAAAATGATATTGCATAAATATCATAATATTATTAGACTAAACCTTTTATAAAGTGTAGGATGAAAGAAATATTATTATTTCTCTTATATAAAGGGAAGTTGTATTTTCTCAAAAAGGACAATAAAATTATAATTAAAAAAAATAATGATGATAACGATAGTAGTAAGAATAATATGAAGAAGAGTAGTAGTATTATTAGTAGTAGACATAATAATATTAATAATAATCATAATAATAACAACAACAATAATAATAGTAATAGTAGTAATTATAATAATAGTAATAGTAATAGTAATAATAGTAATAACAATAATAATAATAATAATAATAATACTTATGTTAAAGTAAATAATAATAAAAATAGTAATTAGATCTAGTTTGTGCTAAAAATGGTAAAATAAATATTCTTACACTAATAGTGGTATTAGAAGCTTAAAGAAATACTTTGGAAGAACTGAGGGTCAAATTGTATGTCAACAGTCACAACCCAATTTCCATACCCGGTCGTGATGGCGCCTCTAGTGAAGACAAAACCATCCGGTCCAACATGGTTCGAGAGTTAGAGTTGGATATATCTTACCAGTAGGTAGTGAGCATTGCGATACGGACTGAGGGTATGCTCGCTAGGGAGTGAGGGGAGAGGGAGGCCAAGAGGTCTCGAGAGTCGGGTCACTACTTCAATAGACGGTCCTTATGGCAGGGGTTATTCTGGTCACCCTATTCATTCAGCCTTGCCAGCAGCCGATAGTACTCTAGCTTCACCAGCATCTCCGGAGCCTTATTATGCACCTCCGGTTTCTAGTGTGCCTCCTGCGTGAGGTACTCTCAGAGGCCAGTCTAGTAGGGGTGGGCCCTGTCAATCACAGCCACCGCACCCCTCCAAAGCTTGTTGTGAGTGCGGGGATACCTACCACATGGTTAGGGAGTGCCCCGCACGTGGGAGGCGTGCACCTTCTCAGACTCCACAGCTTCATCGTGCTCCATAGGGCCAGTAGGCCATCGTTCCAGCTCCAACTACTACCCCACCTACACGGCCAGCTAGGGGAAAAGATCAAGGAGATAGAGGTCACCTCGAGGGAGGGTCCGGGCAAAATCTTATGCTATTCCTGACCGTGATGTGGCTGTCGCCTCAGATTGTATTATCACAAGTATTATATTGGTTAGTCACAGAGAGGCATCGGTTATATTCGATCTCGGCTCTACTTTTTTATATGTGTCCTTTTATTTTGCTTCACATTTGGGTGTACCTCAGGATTCTTTGAGTTCCCCCATTTTATGTCTCTACTCCTGTGGGAGATTCTCTTGTTGTAGACCGCTTGTATCGGTCGTGTTTGGTTACTATTTGTGGTTTTGAGACTAGGGTTGATCTAATATTACTCGGTATGGTTGACGTTGATATTATTCTGGGAATGGACTGGTTGTTTCCCCATCATGCTATTCTTGATTATCACGCTAAGACCGTGATGCTGGCTATGTCAGGTATTCCACCTATTGAGTGGAGTGGTATTATAGATTATACTCCCAGCAGGGTTATTTCTTTCCTTAAAGCTCAACGTATGGTTGAAAATGGGTGTGCTGCTTATTTGGCTTATGTGAGGGATGTCAGTTTTGACACCCCTTCTGTTGATTCAGTCCCAATGGTACAAGATTTGCCCCATGTGTTTCCAATTGATCTTCCGGGCATACCGCTTGATAGTGATATCGATTTTGGCATTGATCTATTACCGGGCACTCAGCCCATTTCAATTCCCCCATATCGCGTGGCTCCTCATGAGTTGAAGGATCAGTTATAGGAGTTGTTGGGTAGGGGTTTTATTCGACCCAGTGTTTCACCATGGGGTGTTCTTGTTTTGTTTGTGAAGAAGAATGACAGTTCTATGCGTATGTTCATTGACTATCGCAAGTTGAACAAAGTTAGAGTGAAGAACCAATATCATTTACCTCGTATTGATGATCTGTTTGATCAGCTTCAGGGCACACAGGTGTTTTCCAAGATTGATTTGTGCTCAAGTTACCATTAGTTGAAGATTCGGGAGCTAGATATCCCGAATGCTACCTTTAGGACTCGGTATGGTCATTATGAGTTTCTTGTTATGTATTTTTGGCTGACTAATGCCCCAAAAACTTTTATGCACTTGATGCACAGCGAATTCAGGCCATATCTTCATTCATTTGTGATTGTTTTTATTGATGATATTCTGGTATATTCCTGGAGTCGGGAAGTTTATGAGCAGCACCTGAGGGTAGTGCTTCACACTCTGAGGGAGAAGTGATTGTATGCAAAGTTCTCCAAATGTGAGTTCTGGCTGAGTACTGTGGTATTCCTAGGCCACATGGTGTCGTGTGAGGGCATTTGTGTGGATCCAAGGAAGGTGAAGGCCGTGCAGGGTTGGCCCAGGACCTCCTCAGCTACTGAGATCCGCAGTTTCCTTGGTTTGGCGAGTTATTACCGTCACTTTGTGGAGGGATTCTCTTCAATCGCGGCCGCTATGACTAGATTGACCCAAAAGGGTGCCCCTTTTTAGTGGACAGAGGAGTGTGAGGCGAGCTTCCAAAAGCTCAAGACACCTTTAACTTCAGCCCCAATCTTGATGTTGCCTACCGGTTTAGGGTCCTATACAGTTTATTGTGATGCCTCACGGGTTGGAGTGTGAGCGGTATTGATGCAGGATGGTAGGGTTATTGCCTTCACATACCGACAGTTGAAGGTGCATGAAAAGAACTACCATGTCCACGATCTTGAGTTAGCTACCATTGTTCACACCTTCAAAATCTGGCATCATTATTTGTATGGGGTGCCTTGTGAGATTTACACTGATTATCGGAGTTTGCAGCACTTGATTAAGCAAAAGGACCTGAATGTGCATCAAAGGAGATGGTTAGAGTTGTTAAAGGATTGTGATATTACCATTCTTTATCACCCGGGCAAGGCATATATGGTTTTCGATGCCTTGAATCGTCGGGTAGAGAGTTTAGGGAGTTTGGTATATATACCAGCCTCACAGAGACCTATGGCGACGGATATTTAGGCTTTAGCCTGGCAGTTTGTCAAATTGGATCTTTTAGAGCCCAGTCGAGTTCTAGCCTGTGTGGTTTATCAGTCTTCCCTATTTGATCGTATCAAGGAGCGGGAGTTTGATGACCCTCATTTGCTTGTCCTGAAGGACAGATTTCAGCGTGGTGATGCCCGAGATGTCACCATCGGGGATGACGGAGTGTTGAAGATGCATGGCTTGATTTTTGTGCCCAATATAGATGATCTTCGAGAGTTGATTCTAGTTGAGGCCCACAGCTCGCGGTATTCCATCCATCTGGGTGCCGTGAAGATGTATTAGGATTTGAGGCAGCACAACTCGTGGAGGCAGATGAAGAAGGATATAGTTAACTATGTGTTAAGATGCCTCAACTGCCAGCATGTGAAGTATGAGCACCAACATCCAGGTGGGTTGCTACAGCAAATTGAGATCCCGGAGTGGAAGTGGGAGCGTATCACCATGGACTTTATATCTCGACTCTTACAGACCATGGGAAAGTTTGATTCTAATTGGGTTATTGTGGATCGGCTAACCAAATCCGCTTATTTCATACTTGTATGCACTACATATTCATGGGAGCGGTTGGTGGAGATTTATATCAAGGAGATCGTCTGGTTGCTTGGTATTCCAGTTTCTATCATTTTTGATAGAGGCACTCAGTTCACCTCGCAGTTCTGGAGAGCCGTGCAGCAGAAGCTAGGTACTCGAGTGGATTTGAGCATGGCATTCCATCCCAGACGGACGGATAATCCGAGCGCACTATTCAAATTTTAGAGGATATGCTCCGTGCATGCATGATTGAGTTTGGAGGGTCATGGGACCATTTCCTGCCACTGGCGGAGTTTGCTTAAAACAACACCTATCAGTCTAGAATTTAGATGGTGCCGTTGAGGCCTTATATGGTAGGAGAAACAGATCTTCAGTGGGTTGGTTTGAGCCGGGTGAGGCTAGGATATAGGGCACATAGATGGTTCAGGATGCGATGGAAAAGGTTAAAGTGATTTAGGATAGACTCCGTGTAACCCAGTCCAGACAGAAGAGTTATGCAGGCAAGAAGGTTCGTGATGTGGCATTTATGGTTAGTGAGCGGGTTCTGCTTCGAGTCTCGCCTATGAAGAGCGTTATGAGATTTGGAAAGAAATGGAAGCTGAGTCCGAGGTTTATTAGGACTTTTGAGATCTTGAGGAGAGTTAGGGAGGTTGCTTATGAGCTAGCCTTACCACCCAGCCTAGCCAGAGTTCATTTGGTGTTTCATGTTTCGATGCTCCAGAGATATCATAGTGATCCATGACACGTCTTGGATTTCAATTCAGTCCAGCTAGACAAGGATCTATCTTATGTTGAAGAGCCAGTGGCCATTGTGGACAGGCAAATTAGAATGTTGAGGTCAAAGAACATTGCTTCAGTGAAGGTCCAGTGGCAAGGTCCACCGGCCGAGGAGGCGACTCGGGAGATCGAGCAGGATATGTGCAGCCAGTACCCTCATCTTTTTGCTACTTCAGGTATTTTTTCTATGCTTGTTCAAGGACGAACAAATATTTAAGTGTAGGAGGATGTAATGACCCGGCCGGTCATTTTTGGAATTTACGTCCCGATTCCCATTAACTATTTTCCCTAAGTTCATTTCTGCTATTTTGGTTTGCCGGGACGTTCGGTATTAAGATTCAGAGTGTTTTGGGGCACTTAGTCCCTAAATGAGAGCTTAAAAGCCGAAAATGGTCTATATTCAGAACAGTGCGAAGAAGACCTCGGAATGGAAATTCGATGGTTTCTTTAGCTCTGTTAGGTGATTTTGATGTTGGGAACGTGTTCGGAATGTAATTTGGAGGTCTGTAGCTCGTTTCGGCTTGAAATGCCGAAGTTTGAAATTTTTAGGTTACCGATCCAGTAGTGAATGTTTGAACCAAGGGTCAAATTTGAATTTTGAAAGTTTCTGCAGCTCCGTCATGTCATTTAGGATGTGTGTGCAAACTTTCAGGTCAATTGGACAAGGTTTGGATAGGTTTTTGATCGATAGTGTGTTTGGTCAGAATTTGTAGTTCATAGGCTTGATTCTTTTCTTTAATCGTGTTTTTGGCGTTGTTTTAGGTTGTTTAATGATTGGTGCAATTTTGTATGGTATTATGGGATATGTCTGTGGGTTTGGTTGAGGTCCCGGGGCCTCGGGTACGTTCCGGATGCTCAAGGGAGCATTTTTGGGGATTGAAGAGTTGCAGATTTTCTACTATGATGTTGTAGAGTTTTTCTTCTCTGCGATTTCATCGCTACTCATGCGATCGCATAGTTGAGGGGTCATATTTTCTTCAATGTGATCGTAAAGCATCCATGCGATCACACAGTTATGTTTCCTCCTCTTCTGCGTTCACACACCCCTATCCAAATTCACATAGTAAAGTTTAGGGGTTGGGCCTCAGGGCCAAAATCCTTCTACGCGATCGCATGACCAAGTATGCGATCGCATAGCTTAACATGATCCTCTTCTGCGATCGCTGGCCTTAGGCTGCGTTCGCATAGTGTTAAGTTTTGGGCCTTCAAAAGTCCTTCTACGTGATTGCATACCTCTTCATGTGATCGCATTGAATAAAACCCCTAGGCAGTACTTAAAATTTCAAAACGAGGGTTCCTCTATTCTTAACAAAACAAAAGCTAGAGAGCGCGGTTTTGGGAGATTTTTAGAGGGCTTTGCAGAGGCAACGATTGGGTAACGATTCCTTACTCCTCAAAGACTGAAACACACTAATCTAATCTTTGTCACGACCCAAATCCAGTCGTGATGGCGCCCAAAAATCAAGCTAGGCCAGCCAAACCAACATTTTTAATTATAACACAATACCAGTCCACAAATGGACAACCCAAGAAGAATATATGAGTTTAAGAACTCCAATAATAATAATACTGAACAAAAGTACTGACACTCCCAAAGATCCGGAGTCACAAGTCTAGAGCCTCTAACCAAAACCCAATAGGAAATAGAGAGTACGATATAGAAGTACTCAAGTCTGAATACAAAATATACAATAACAACTGGAATGAGAGGAGAAGCTAGGCTCTGCGAACGTAGGCAGCTACCTCAGCAACTCGATGTGACAATGTAAACGCCGGAGATGTCCGTCTACTGCTCCTGTGTACCTGAGTCTGCACACAAAAGGTGCAGGGAGTAGGGGTGAGTACTAAGTACTCAGTGAGTAACAAATATATACATGTAGCTGACAGTAAGAAATCCACAAAATACCACAATATGAAGCTACACTACAGTCCGAATCTCCTACGAACTAGCAACAATAATACAATACAACTACCACAGAGTAATCCAACAAATACAGATGCAATGCAATGCACATAACTGCTACGGCGTGTAGCCCGATCCCATTTAACGTCGACGGCGCTCACCTGGGGGTGTGTACAGACTCCGGAGGGGCTCCTACAGCCCAAGCGCAATACTGCTGCGGCGTGCAGCCCGATCCTCACATCAACCACTGCGGCGTGCAGCCCGATCCCATACTCAGTCCACAATAAGCAATTAAGTCACAAAACAACTCATTTTCCTTATTTCCAGTTCTCAATTCATAATTTATGAAAAATACTTTAACTTTATTAAGTTTGTAAAAGCCGGTGACTTAGCATTTCAAAAGTGTGATTACAATTTCCAGGACTGAGATCAGTGATTTAAGCAATTTTAGCTATCACATAAATATTGTCCTCTAAGGACGCTACAGATCGGCACAAGGCCCCAAACAAGGCTTACAGCCCACAAATATAGCAAATACAGTGTATTTCCAACACCAACATCATATTATTCATTCCCGGGATGGACCAAGTCTCAATCCCCAATCACAATCAATTCCGCACCTGCCACGGTGTGCGAGCCACGCCCTATTAGCGTCACAATGTGCTAAGCCGGGGTTTCGAACCCTCAAGCTACAATATACACAAACTACTCACCTCTAGCCGGTCGTCGAATCGTCCGCGATGCCTTTTCCCTTGAATTTCGTTGCCTCGTGCGTAGAATCTAGTCAAATAACAATAATTATATCAAATACGGGTCAAAGAATCATAACCCACTTCAATTCATATGAAATTCTCAACATTACACCAAGTTGGTAAAACCCGACTTTCGGTATGATTCTCGAAAAATTACGAAAGTCTCATATTCGGAACCCTCATCTCAATACGAGTCTAAGCATATCAATTTTACCAAATTCGGACTCCATTTGCTCATTCAAAACCTTGATTCTCTAAAGTTCAAACCTAGGGTTAAATCCTCCATAATTACCCCAAATTCCTCCATTTTCATGATATAATTGCATGATATTATCAATACTAATCATAATATGAGTTCATAGTTGATTACCTGATGATTTCCTTTGATTTCCTCCTCAAAATCGCCCAAAATCGCCCTTAAGCCGAGACCCCCAAATGTTAAAATGTTTCTGAAATTTTCTACTTCTGATACACTTAACTTACAGCGATTTCCGCTTCTGCGGAAATATTTCCGCTCCTACGCGTCCGCTTCTGCGGAGATTGGACCGCTTCTGCGGATATTTCCGCTTCTGCGGCTAGACGTCCGCTTCTGCGGACTCGCCTAAGCGGCTCCCCTTCCGCTTCTGCGAGGGTCGCTTCTGCGGCTCCCAGTCCGCCCCCGCGTTTCCGCTTCAGCGGAAAATGATCCGCTTCTGCGGTCGCCGCTTCTGCGGCTCCTGGTCCGCTTCAGCGCACCCGCTCCTGCGCCCAAAATTCCGCAGGAGCGGAAACAACAGAAGCAGTGCACCAGTTTCCGCAATTTTCCATATTTTTCTCCCGATTAACCATCCGAAAACACCCCGAGGCCCCCGGACCTCATTCAAACACACCAACACATCCTAATTCCTTATACGAACTTGTTCCAATCATAAAAACACCATCCTAAACATCAAAATCACTAATTAACCACGGATTCAAGCCTAAGTTTCTTCAAAACTTTCAAAACTAACATTCAATCCAAAACCCGATCAAACGATGTCCGAATGACCTGAAAATTTGCAGACATATCCAAAATCACATAACGAAGCTACAGAAATTGTCGGAATTCCATTCCGACCCCGGATCAAAATATCACCTACCATCCGGTTTTCGCCAAAATTCAACATTCGCCAATTCAAGCTTAAAACTACACCGGACCTCCGAATTCAATTCCGATTGTTCTCCTAAGTCATAAATGATCCCCCGGAACTAGTCGAATCATCGAATCCGGTTCCGAGCACTCTAACTCAATAGTCAACTCTTGGTTGACTTTTCATATTCAAGCTTTCTTCAAACATGTTATTTGTTTCATTTTCAATCCAAATCACTTCTAACTCACCCGATATACTCTAATACTGTTTTAAAAGCATAACATATGTAAATGCAAGGTAACGGGGTGGTAAATTCCCGTAACGACGGGCCGGGTCGTTACATTCTCCCCAACTTAAACAAACGCTCGTCC
This sequence comes from Nicotiana noctiflora, assembly GCA_032618575.1. Taxonomy (NCBI): domain Eukaryota; kingdom Viridiplantae; phylum Streptophyta; class Magnoliopsida; order Solanales; family Solanaceae; genus Nicotiana; species Nicotiana noctiflora. The sequence goes on from JASVEL010009976.1 coordinate 18,017, forward strand.
GCGAGCGGGTTAAGAAACATACCCTGGAGCATCAAACAAGTGTGGATATCTGCTCCGCATTTCCTGCTCGGTCTCCCAAGTTGCTTCCTCCACGGGACGACCTCTCCACCGCACTTTTACTGAAGCTATGTTCTTAGATCTCAGCTTACGAACCTGTCGACCCAAAATGGCTACTGGTTCCACATCATAAGTCAAATCCTCATCTAGCCGTATCGTGCTGAAGTCCAACACATGAGACGGGTCTCCGACATACTTCCGGAGCATAGATACATGGAACACCGGGTGAACTCCCGACAAACCGGGTGGCAAAGCAAGCATATAAGCCACCTCCCCAACTTTCCTAAGCACCTCAAAAGGTCCAATAAACCTTGGGCTCAACTTCCTTTTCTTTCCAAACCTCATAACACCCTTCATAGGCGAAACCTTCAGCAACACCTTCTCACCTACTGAATAAGACACATCTCGGACCTTCCGGTCTGCATAACTCTTCTGACGCGACTGAGCTGTGCGAAGTCTCTCCTGAATCACCTTCACCTTATCTAAGGCATCTTGGACTAACTCCGTCCCTAACAACCTAGCCTCGCCGGGCTCGAACCAACCGATTGGAGACCTACACCGTCTCCCATATAAAGCTTCATACGGTGCCATCTGAATGCTGGACTGATAGCTATTATTGTAAGCAAACTCCGCCAAAGGCAAATAATCAGCCCATGAACCACCAAAATCAATGACACAAGCACGCAACATGTCCTCCAATATCCGAATAGTACGCTCAGACTGCCCATCCGTCTGTGGATGAAATGCTGTGCTCAAGCTCCACCTGTGAACCCAACTCTCGCTGAAATGTCCTCCAGAACTGAGATGTGAACTGGGTACCTCTGTCCGATATAATGGAAATAGGAACTCCATGCAATCTCACTATCTCACGGATGAATATCTCTGCCAACCGCTCTGAGGTATAGGTAGTACACACTGGGATGAAGTGAGCTGACTTAGTCAACCTATCCACAATCACCCAAACTGAATCAAACTTCCTCGCCGTCCGAGGGAGTCCACTAACAAAGTCCATAGTTATTCTTTCCCACTTCCACTCCGGAATATCAATACGCTGGAATACACCACCAGGTCTCTGATGCTCATACTTGACCTGCTGACGGTTTAGACACCGAGCCACATGGCTCACAATATCTTTCTTCATCTTTCTCCACCAGTAATGCCTGCTTCAAATCCTGATACATCTTCGCGGCTCCTGGATGAATAGAATACCGCGAGCTGTGGGCCTCTTCCAATATCAACTCACGAAGGCCATCAACATTGGGCACACATATCCGGCCGTGCATCCGCAATACACCCTCACTATCAATAGTGACATCTCTAGCATCATCATGCTGAACTCTGTCCTTAAGGACAAGTAAGTGTGGATCATCATACCGACGCTCTCGAATACGATCATATAGAGAAGATCGAGCTACTACATAAGCCATCACCCGACTGGGCTCAGAAATATCCAGCCTTACCATCTGATTAGCTAACGCCTGAACATCAACTGCTAGGGGTCTCTCCCCAACTGGAATATACGCCAAACCGCCCATACTAATAGCCTTCCGGCTCAATGCATCAGCCACTACATTGGCTTTCCCGGGATGATACAAGATAGTAATATCATAATCTTTAAGCAATTCAAGCCATCTCCGCTGCCTCAAATTTAGATCTTTTTGCTTAAACAAATGCTGAAGGCTGCGGTGGTCTGTATATACATCACAAGATACACCATATAGATAATGCCTCCAAATCTTCAAAGCATGAACAATAGCAGCTAACTCCAAATCATGAACAGGGTAGTTCTTCTCGTGGGGCTTTAGCTGACGAGAAGCATATGCAATAACTCTACCCTCCTGCATCAACACACAACCGAGTCCAACTCTGGAAGCATCACAATACACCGTATACGACCCTGAGGCCGATGGTAACACAAGTACTGGAGCTGTGGTCAAAGCCTCCTTGAGCTTCTGAAAGCTCTCTTCACATTCATCAGACCACACAAATGGGGCATTTTTCTGTGTCAACTTAGTCAACGGTGAAGCAATGGATGAGAAATCCTGAACAAACCGACGATAATAGCCTGCCAAACCGAGAAAACTCCGAATCTCTGTAGCTGAGGAAGGTCTGGGCCAATTCTGCACTGCCTCAACCTTATGAGGATCAACCCGAATACCATCACTGGACACTATATGTCCCAGAAAACCCACAGTATCAAGCCAGAACTCACATTTAGAGAATTTTGCATAAAGCTTCTCTTCTCTCAACCTCTGCAATGCCACTCTCAAATGCTGTGCATGCTCCTCCTGGCTGCGTGAATATACCAGGATATCATCAATAAACACAATCACAAAAGAATCAAGGTACGGCCGAAATACACTATTCATCAAGTGCATGAATGCCGCTGGGGCATTAGTCAACCCGAAAGACATCACCAGGAACTCGTAGTGCCCATATCGCGTCCTGAACGCTGTCTTCATAATATCCGAGTCCCTGATCTTCAACTGGTGATAACCCGATCGAAGATCAATCTTAGAAAATACACTAGCTCCCTGGAGCTGATCAAATAGGTCCTCAATACGAGGCAATGGGTACTTATTCTTCACTGTTACCTTGTTTAGTTGCCTGTAATCAATGCACATTCTCATTGTGCCATCTTTCTTCTTTACGAACAACACCGGTGCACCCCAAGGTGACACACTCGGACGAATGAAACCCTTATCTAAGAGTTCTTGAAGCTGTTCTTTCAATTCTTTTAACTCTGCTGGTGCCATGCGATAGGGAGGAATAGAAATGGGCTGAGTGCCCGGCACCAAGTCAATACCAAAATCAATATCTCTGTCAGGCGGCATGCCTGGCAGGTCTGCTGGAAATACATCCGAAAACTCCCTCACAATGGGGACCGAATCAAGACTGGGTGTCTCGGCCTCAACATTTCTAATGAAGGCCAAATAAGACAAACAACCCTTGCCAATCATTCGTTGAGCCTTTATATAAGAAATCACCCTGTCGGACACATAATCAGTCAAGCCACGCCACTCGATCCTCGGATTACCTGGAATAGCTAGTGTGACTGTCTTGGCATGACAATCCAGAATCGCATGGTAAGGAGATAGCCAATCCATGCCTAGAATTACATCGAAATCTACCATGCCCAGTAGTAATAAATCAACTCGGGTCTCCAGACCCCCAATAGTAATAATACAGGATCGATATACCTGATCCACAACAACAGTATCCCCCACTGGGGTAGACACATGTACGGGCAAAGCAAGGATACCATGGGTCATACCCAAATGATGTGCAAAGTAAGTAGAGACATAAGAATAGGTGGATCCGGGATCGAATAAGACAGAAGCATCCCTGTGGCAGACTGAGATAATACCTGAAATGACCGCATCTGAAGCACTAGCATCCTTCCTATCCGGAAGAGCATAGAAACGAGCCTGGCCTCCACCAGTACGATCCTCGCCCCTGGGGCGACCTCTGGATACCTGGCCACCAGTCCTAGCTGACTGTGCTGGCGCTGAAGAAACAGGAGTAGAAGACGAAGGCCGATCCCTCCGCTGAGACCGCTTACGCAGCCACTCCTGAGGACACTCTCTCCTGATATGGCCCAAATCACCGCACTCGAAACAACGGCCCGAAGATGGAAGAAGGGGCTGCTGAGGACCCCTCGCTACCGATGAATCCTGTGCTGAGGAAACAGGAGCAGAGCTCTGAGCTGGAAGAGCACTCAGTGCAGGCTGACTCTGCTGACGGCTCTGCTGACCCTGATAACCCTGCTGGCCTTGACGACCACGATCTGATGAAACCCCACTGGACTCTGTACGTCCAGACTGATGAGACCTGAAAGAGCGACCTCTGCTATTCTGACATTGGCCCCTAGACGGAGCACCACCGTAACTGCCAGTACCACGAGGCCTCTTAGCCTCTCTCTCCTCTCGCTCTCTACGGCGATCTGTCTCAATGTGACGGGCAGCATCAACCACCTCCTCAAAGGTAACTGTCGAAACTCTCTCCCTGGTCATCAATATGCGGATGGGATAAATAAGACCATCAATAAATCTCCGGATCCTCTCCCTGTCGGTAGGAACCATCCACATGGCATGACGGGCCAGCTGTGTGAACCTCATCTCGTACCGATTAACTGTCATCTCTCCCTGCTTCAACCACTCGAACTGACGTCGCAGCTCCTCTCTCTGAGACTGAGGCACGTACTTCTCCAAAAATACCGTGGAGAACTGCTGCCAAGTGAGGGGCACTGCCCCAGCGGGCCTACGCCTCTCAAAGTCCTCCCACCACTGGAAAGCTGCACCTGTGAACTGAAAAGTGGTGAATGAAATACCGCTGGACTCTAGAATACCCGCGGTACGTAGCATGCGCTGACATCTGTCAAGAAAACCCTGGGCATCCTCGCCCTCAGATCCACTGAATGTCGGAGGCCGTAACCTCTCAAATCTCTCCAAACGACGCTGCTCATCGTCGGGCATAACTGGAACCACATATGCAGGAGCTGGTGCAACGGGCGCAACTGGCTGAACCGGCTCGGGTGTGTGAGCCACGGGGGTCTGATTCCCTCCCCCTGCCTGTGAAGAAGATACTGCAGCAGTATGCACACTCATAAGATCTGAGCCAAGGTCTCCTGAAGACCTGGTATGACAATGGGCACTGCCGGTACCTGAACCTGAGTTGTCGGAGCGTCTGCCGCTGGAATCTGGTCCTGAGTTTGGGCCACTGGTGTAGGAATCTGACCTTGAGTCTGGTCAGCTGGTGGGTCAGCAGGCACTGGCACTGCTGCCCTACCTCTACCACGACCACGGCCTCCGGGTGCCAATGGTGGTCGTCCGCCACGTCCGTTAGCTCGTGTTCTCGCCATCTGCAAGAGAATAGAATATGGAAAGATTTAATTTCATGATAACACAAATCGCACGATATGAATCCAAGAAAATGAGGTTTTTCCTAAAGTTTCTGTAGCCCTTCGAAGATAGATACGGACGTCTACGTACCGATCTGCGAAAGTCTACTAAACCGGCTCATGACTCGCGAGTCCTAATAACCTAGAGCTCTGATACCAACTTGTCACGACCCAAATCCAGTCGTGATGGCGCCCAAAAATCAAGCTAGGCCAGCCAAACCAACATTTTTAATTATAACACAATACCAGTCCACAAATGGACAACCCAAGAAGAATATATGAGTTTAAGAACTCCAATAATAATAATACTGAACAAAAGTACTGACACTCCCAAAGATCCGGAGTCACAAGTCTAGAGCCTCTAACCAAAACCCAATAGGAAATAGAGAGTACGATATAGAAGTACTCAAGTCTGAATACAAAATATACAATAACAACTGGAATGAGAGGAGAAGCTAGGCTCTGCGAACGTAGGCAGCTACCTCAGCAACTCGATGTGACAATGTAAACGCTGGAGATGTCCGTCTACTGCTCCTGTGTACCTGAGTCCGCACACAAAAGGTGCAGGGAGTAGGGGTGAGTACTAAGTACTCAGTGAGTAACAAATATATATATGTAGCTGACAGTAAGAAATCCACAAAATACCACAATATGAAGCTACACTACAGTCCGAATCTCCTACGAACTAGCAACAATAATACAATACAGCTACCACAGAGTAATCCAACAAATACGGATGCAATGCAATGCACATAACTGCTACGGCGTGTAGCCCGATCCCATTTAACGTCGACGGCGCTCACTCGGGGTGTGTACAGACTCCGGAGGGGCTCCTACAGCCCAAGCGCAATACTGCTGCGGCGTGCAGCCCGACCCTCATATCAACCACTGCGGCGTGCAGCCCGATCCCATACTCAGTCCACAATAAGCAATTAAGTCACAAAACAACTCATTTTCCTTATTTCCAGTTCTCAATTCATAATTTATGAAAAATACTTTAACTTTATTAAGTTTGTAAAAGCCGGTGACTTAGCATTTCAAAAGTGTGATTACAATTTCCAGGACTGAGATCAGTGATTTAAGCAATTTTAGCTATCACATAAATATTGTCCTCTAAGGACGCTACAGATCGGCACAAGGCCCCAAACAAGGCTTACAGCCCACAAATATAGCAAATACAGTGTATTTCCAACACCAACATCATATTATTCATTCCCGGGATGGACCAAGTCTCAATCCCCAATCACAATCAATTCCGCACCTGCCACGGTGTGCGAGCCACGCCCTATTAGCGTCACAATGTGCTAAGCCGGGGTTTCGAACCCTCAGGCTACAATATACACAAACTACTCACCTGTAGCCGGTCGTCGAATCGTCCGCGATGCCTTTTCCCTTGAATTTCGTTGCCTCGTGCGTAGAATCTAGTCAAATAACAATAATTATATCAAATACGGGTCAAAGAATCATAACCCACTTCAATTCATATGAAATTCTCAACATTACACCAAGTTGGTAAAACCCGACTTTCGGTACGATTCTCGAAAAATTACGAAAGTCTCATATTCGGAACCCTCATCTCAATACGAGTCTAAGCATATCAATTTTACCAAATTCGGACTCCATTTGCTCATTCAAAACCTTGATTCTCTAAAGTTCAAACCTAGGGTTAAATCCTCCATAATTACCCCAAATTCCTCCATTTTCATGATATAATTGCATGATATTATCAATACTAATCATAATATGAGTTCATAGTTGATTACCCGATGATTTCCCTTGATTTCTTCCTCAAAATCGCCCAAAGTCGCCCTTAAGCCGAGACCCCCAAATGTTAAAATGTTTCTGAAATTTTCTAACTTCTGATACACTTAACTTATAGCGATTTCCGCTTCTGCGGAAGTATTTCCGCTCCTACGCGTCCGCTTCTGCGGAGATTGGACCGCTTCTGCGGATATTTCCGCTTCTGCGGCTAGACGTCCGCTTCTGCGAACTCGCCTAAGCGGCTCCCCTTCCGCTTCTGCGAGGGTCGCTTCTGCGGCTCCCAGTCCGCCCCCGCGTTTCCGCTTCAGCGGAAAATGATCCGCTTCTGCGGTCGCCGCTTCTGCGGCTCCTGGTCCGCTTCAGCGCACCCGCTCCTGCGCCCAAAATTCCGCAGGAGCGGAAACAACAGAAGCAGTGCACCAGTTTCCGCAATTTTCCATATTTTTCTCCCGATTAACCATCCGAAAACACCCCGAGGCCCCCGGACCTCGTTCAAACACACCAACACATCCTAATTCCTTATACGAACTTGTTCCAATCATAAAAACACCATCCTAAACATCAAAATCACTAATTAACCACGGATTCAAGCCTAAGTTTCTTCAAAACTTTCAAAACTAACATTCAATCCAAAACCCGATCAAACGATGTCCGAATGACCTGAAAATTTGCAGACATATCCAAAATCACATAACGAAGCTACAGAAATTGTCGGAATTCCATTCCGACCCCGGATCAAAATATCACCTACCATCCGGTTTTCGCCAAAATTCAACATTCGCCAATTCAAGCTTAAAACTACACCGGACCTCCGAATTCAATTCCGATTGTTCTCCTAAGTCATAAATGATCCCCCGGAACTAGTCGAATCATCGAATCCGGTTCCGAGCACTCTAACTCAATAGTCAACTCTTGGTTGACTTTTCATATTCAAGCTTTCTTCAAACATGTTATTTGTTTCATTTTCAATCCAAATCACTTCTAACTCACCCGATATACTCTAATACTGTTTTAAAAGCATAACATATGTAAATGCAAGGTAACGGGGTGGTAAATTCCCGTAACGACGGGCCGGGTCGTTACAATCTTGAATTCAACCTTTAGTTTCAGTTTTTGAATGAAAATTTGGGGTAAAGTTCTTAGACCTAATTGTGAGGATTTGGGGGGGCATTTGACCTCCGATTTGGGAGAATATAATATGGCTGGACTCATGAGAGTACAAGGGTTCTAAAAATATGAAAATTATTCAATTTCGAGACAATGGGTACAGGAGAATTTTGGTCATTTTACCTATTATCGCGCCCTAGATATAATTTTAATAGTAAGATTAGTTGTTTCAATTTTATTTATGATTTGTAGTTAAATTGAATAGATTTGGGTCATTTGGAGTCGGATATTCGTGGCAAGGGCATCATTCCCTGGTTGATTTTGTACCGGTTTGAGGTAAGTGGCTTGTCTATCCTTGTGTGGGGGACCTCTTGCTTTAGAACTTCTTATGTGCTGATTTAAATGCCTTGTGCGCGAGGTGACGAGCATGTACTTGTCCTAATTGTTGAAAAATCCACTTTAATTGAATTATTTGAACTGTGTTTCTCCCTTAATTCGCTAATTTCAATGTAAAATTTAATTTGTATTAGTTAAAGAAGCATGATTAGATAGAATTAATCGCTTAATTGCTTAATTGTCGTAATTGAAATTACGTGAAGCATGTTAGGCCAAAATTTGATTGTTACCTATATTGGTGTACTTCATTCTCTGAACACTTCTCTGATTTGGTTGCGAATTTAAATTGATATGATGGACTACTGGTTTGATTCCTGGGATATCCTAGATATTTAAATTTATATGATGGACTACGATTTCGAGTCCTGGGAGATCCATTGGACAGTTGAGGAAAAAGGACTACAGGACGGTATCCTGGGAGGTGCACATGGCACCCTGATGTTGAAGGATACTTGGTTGTGTTATTTTCCTTAATTAGCTTAATTTCCATTGACTCATGGCTTCTATCCTATTTTTATCGTCCTCGAGATTATTCCCCGCTTTACACTGTTCATTATTGTTATTATGTTTATTCTTAGTAGGGCCCTGAACTTCCTCGTCACTACTCAACCGAGGTTAGTCTTGGAACTTACTGAGTATCGATGTTGTGTACTCATGCCTCTTGTGTGCATGTTTTTCATGTGCAGATCTAGGTAGTTCTGGTTGGGCGCACAATCAATGATTCATGTACTACATTTCGAGAGGTGAGGTATATCTACCGTGTCCGCAGACCAAAGAGTCTCCTTCTACTCTATCTTATAGTTAGCAGTTGCATTTCATGTATTCATTTGTTGTAGACATTTTTGAATATTAGAGCCGTATCTTATGTTTCTCTTATATGTGTTGCCTGTGGGTTTTGATAGTTTTAGAATGCTAAGTGTTAAAGTGTATGTGCCATGCGGCAATTATATACATTATTCATGTTATTTAATTTTGATTATAAATTTCGAAATTGTTATTACTTCCGCAACGTGTTAGGCTTACCTGGTCGCGAAGACTAGGTGTTGTCATGACGTGTTCACAATTGGTGAACTAGGGTCGTGACAATTGGCATGTTTGGTTGATATCTCAGGGGCCTTGGGTGAGTTTCAGTGTGGTTCCGGACAATTTCTAAGCTATTTTAGCTGTTAGTTTATGGCTACAAGAGTGTTCTACGCGTACGCGAGGAATTAGACACGATCACAATGAGTAAAATGCAGAAAAAATGGCATTGCTTCACTGTCATGAACCAATTTCCATACCCAATTGTGATGGCGCCTCTCGTGAAGACAAGGCCAGCCAACTAACACTATTCGTTTCTTTAACAGTTATTAAACATAAATAAATAGAATAATATAACTTAATGATTTAACAACTGATATCTACAACCCTACTCAACCCGACCGGGGTGTCACAAGTCACGAGCATCTAAGAAGTAGGAACACAACTACTGGGTCATATACATGTATAAAATGAAATCTGAAATTCAAGATGAAGTCTGGTATCGCGAACGCTAGCGGCTACAACAGTAATACCTTCAATCCGCTAACAACCTGCTACCAGGTGAATAATACCGGCAACTGCACGTGAGGTGAAGGGAGTAAACTGAGTACTTGTAACTCAGTGGTAATAAGAGTAAATAATAACTGAGAGGAAAGAAATCACATAAGGGCACTCCACCATGCTATATAGGACAATACAACCCTTTTAATAAAAAAATAGCAAAATTGTGAAAATCCTTTAGAAAATATCTGGCTCAGTTTAAAAACCTCTTTTGAAAATATCCCTTTTTCAACAGTCAAGCATATGAATGCAATATCAGATAGTGCAAGTCTGCACGTAAGTCAGCCCGGGCACAACACCCCTTTAACAAATAACACTAAAGTATCTAGTAAACAAGGCAAGTAATAGCATGTATGCCAATGATATGTGAGTGCTAAATGTCATGCCATGTATTACAAATAAGAACCAATGCATCAACGTAATGCAATGCAAATGACCGCTGCGGTGCGCAACTCGATCAATTTGCGTACCCGCGCTCACTGGGGGTGTGTACAGACTCCGGAGGGGCTCCTAGAGCCCAAGCACAATATCATCATAGCGTTGCTGCGGCGTGCATCCCGATCCATCCTCAGTCCAGAACATGCAATGAGCCACTCGGGCAATGTCACGTAATAACTTTTAACTCAAAACATCAGAAAAATGCAATTTAAGTCTTAAACTTTAGCAATATGACTGCACATTTCAAAATAGTGTTTAACTCAGGACTAAAATCATTTAATATGCTAAGTGTCGTGAAAATAGTGATATTAACCCCTATAGGGTTCATATAACCGGCACGAAGACCATAATATGGCAATCAGCCCAATTCAAGATAGTATCTAGCAAGTTTCAATCAATTACACAGTAAAAATCCACAACCGGGAAGGACCAATTCAATCCCCAATGGTGCTCTGCCCCATGCTCATACCCGGCATGCAAATCACAACAATATAGCACTATGATGTGTCCGGGGTTTCAAACCCTCAGGATATCATTTACGAGTATTACTCACCTCAAGCCCACCAAAAGTCTCGCTGGTTATGCCCTTGCCTCTCGAATTGGCCTCCTCGTGCGACGAATCTGCCCAAAATGACAACGAATATGTCGCATTATGCTAAAGGGACAATGCCCAATCGAGAGCAATCGAAAAATATCAAAATTCACGAATTTGACAAAACCCGAGAACCGGGCCCACTTCTCAAAACTCAGAAATTTTTATACCAAATTTTTTTTAATCCTCTCACGAGTCCGTACATATAAAGAACACAAAAATCGGACCTTGTTTGACTCTTCAAATCGACCCTAGAAGATCTTAAAACAACAGGCCTTATAACCCCACTTTTCTACTGATTTTTCATGTTCTAATTCATATATAATCTTATATTTAACTTGAAAATAAGTAGAAACAACTCAACATTGATACTTGATGAAATCCCCCTCGAAATTCTCTCCAAAATCATCCAAACCAAATGAAAGAAATGAAAGAATTAAGCCAAATTCGTGTTTAAAAGAATATGCCCGTGCTTAGTCGAGTTGTTCCTCGCACTTATGCGGTACAATTGTACATCCTATTGAAATGACTGCTCCACCTGTCATTTTTAACCAATCATAACTTTTCCTAGAGATGTCCAAATTATGATTTCTTTAGTTTTCTGGAAAATAAAGACAAAGAGCTACAACTTTCATTTTTGAATCATCTCAACATTCCATGTAGATCGAAAGATATATGCCTCCTAATTGTGCAACTTTTCCCGTCCAAGACAACATAGCAACAGAAATTTCTGCAACTTTTTCTTTTCTTTTTGGTCCGAATTTCGTTCTATTAACCTTCCGAAATCCACCCGAGGCCCTCGGGACCTTAACCAATTATAACAATATATCCTAAAATATTATTTAAACTTGGTCCAACCTTCGGAAGACCCAAAAAGAAAATCAAAACATCAAATAATCATTAGATTCAAGCATATGAATCTCAAGAACTTCCAAATTCCACATCTGATGCTGAAACACGTCAAAACTAGTCCGAATGACCTCAAATTTTGCAGACAAGACTATTGACATAAAGAAGCTACAACAAATTTCGGAATTGCATTCCGGCCCTCGGATCAAAATCTCACCTATCAACAGGAATTCGCCAAATTGCTAATTTTGCCAATTCAAGCTTAATTCCACATCGGTCATCACAAAAATATTCCAGACACACTCCTAAGTCCCAAATCACCTAACAAAGCTATATGAATCATAAAATTTACATTTCGAGCGTTCTAACACATAAGACAATATCTGGTTGACTTTTCCAACATAAGCTTCCTTAAAAGAGACTATCTCAAACCTTACCAAAATCATTCCACAATGACTTCAAATTTTTCACACAAGTCACATTCGACATTACAGACTTTCCCCAATTTTGGAATTGCATTCCGACCCCGATATCAAAATTTTCACTTCTTGTCGAATTTTCTCAAAAACTTTCAACTTTCTATATTTAGCCAAATGACTTCAAATGACCTCCGGACATTCAAATTCACTTCCAATTGTGCTCCCAACTCCAGAATCACCATACGAAACTATTCCCAAACTCAGAATCCCAAACAGACATCTATATCACTGAAATATCTTCCAACCCAAATTTATGAAATTCTTCTAAAATACTAACTTCCACAATATACGCCGAAATGCTCATAGGTTATGCAAAACCAAATTCGGACATACGCCGAAGTTTGAAATCATCATACAAACATGCTAGAACTTTCAGATCCCGATTTTGAGGTCATTTACTCAAAATTCTAATCTTAGCCATTTTCTTCAACTTATGGCTGCCGCAATGAAATTTTCTTTCCAATTTGACTCTGAATTTCCCGAAATTTAATTCTGACCATACGCACAAGTCAGTATACTTGAAATGAAGTTATTCATGACTTCCAACTGCTGATCGACGCACTAGAGCTCCAAATGACCGATCAGGTCATTACATTCTCCTTCACTTAAATAGACGTTCATCCTCGAACGTTCCATGAACTGCTCTAAGTTATCTCAAATAACTCTTTAACACCTTGTGCACCTACTCGTGCTACCACAACTCATATGGACACATTAGTTTGGTCAAATATGCAGATATCCTCTTTTATCCGTACAATAAGCTTATAACCCAATTCCAACACATGAAACTCTCTACCAGACATGTTCCCTATATATAAACACTATATCAACTACCAAACGAAGTACCAGAACACGACTGCGTACCTTTGTTAAATTAGCACCATGCATCGCATAATTCACTATCTAACCACAATGACACTCTATGAACCTTAATGGCCAAAATTCCATTACTCTAATGCTCCCAATGCATATGATGATATAACTATACATTCTGTAATAATGCTAAGGATACAACCATAACGGAGGAGATTTGTAGAAATTTCTAAGCAATTGCAGAGTTAACCCAACATTAATTCTCTCCTTTTGGACCAAAACCATCACCTTATTACTACCCAAATACTGGTAACTGCCCTATAATATGCTTCACATAATTCCACTATAATGGTCCCCGATACCAATAGTCTTGCCTCACCTAGTACGAGCTGCTCAGACAACCAATCACTACAGACAATGACCAACGGTCTCACATGATGCAAAAATGCTCCAATAAGCCATAACGCGAACAAGATACATAATGAAATGATTCAAGAATGGACTGCTCAACTCACACAACTAATATGGACTTTTCCCCAGGGAATAGGAATTTTTCAAGCCATTTCACAGCACACATGGCACAATCATAATATTACATGAATTAACGAACATGGAACAACATATGATATTCCAACACCACTCCTTGAGGAGCGCTATACTGAAATGAACACATTTGACTCACATGAAGCCTATAATCCTATTTAAATCTATCACCCACTTCAGTTCGATTCTGCTTATACTGAACTAGGCTGATAGCCTTTTCTGGACCCGTAATAAGTCATTTTTTGTAATAACACACAAGAACTACCACCATAGCCGGGACAACACCCCATAATCCACAACCAAATGAAACGAACGACTTCATATAGATCTTAGATATTCTTCCAACATTTCAACTTTCTTAAGTCCCCAAATTTGACTAACTCCCAGATTTTTTTTCCAAATATTTCGGCAGTCTCCCCTGTAATTGGGCCCATCCACCTGTCAGAGTAACACCAAAATAACTTCTAACAACATGTCCACAACCCAACAAGTACCACAAGTACATCGATAACACTAACCTCTGCATTACAAACCCGACATTAGCACATGAAACATGTCATTTGTATGATCATAACCACATTTATGGTCTTAATAGTTGTTCATAAATAGTTCCATCATTATCAATAAATCTCATATTAACCACCACCTCATTTCAACTTTTCACAATATTGATGTCACACCTCCCTTTTTATTACCTCTTTTTCCCGAAAAGGAAATAAGGTATACCTCATTAATTACTAATACACCCAAGAAAGGATATAATAATAACAACGATGAATGAGTTTTTCCACTTTAAGGAGAATCTAAACGGGATTTTATTTAGAGTTTCAGAGTTGCCACTTGGGAAGATAATGGTGTCCCAAGTCACCGGTTAACCCCGAATCTGAGAAAATTGACTCTACTTAAACAGTCCACGAAACTAGAAATCCGGATAAGGAATTTTGTTAACCCGGAAAAAGGTGTTAGGCACTCCCGGGTTTTGTGGTTTTAGCATGGTCGCTCAACTGTCGTTCTTGACTTTATTTGATTTCGTTATATGCTTTTATGAAATGTGAATGTTTTGATTTGATATTTTTAACGACTTGCGACGTCGCGAGAAAGCATTTCGAGTCACACCGCAACCAGTACGCCTGTGACTTTAACACGTTCCAGCTTCACCGGGATATAAGATTTGAGTCACATTAAATGTGCACTCGTATTTAAGGAATGTATATTTTAAATCGCGCCTATAACGACTACGACTTATTATCCTTTAGGAAAAACCGTGAAATTCGCTAAACGGTCTATCCGAATCTATCAGTTAATAATATTCATAAGGGGGGCCCCCCAGTAATTTCTTTTATACGAGGCTCATCCCATTATTTTAAAAATCCAATCCTATTAAAGGCTATGTTCTCTATTTTTGGTTTTTCCCCTACTTATATTAGTTCTTTTGTATTTTCAGAACTGTGTCCAGGCCTATTATTTCCATTTCCAGGCTAGGACATTTGTTGACTGAATTTAATAGTCCAGTTTACACAACTGGGTTTCAGAAACCCAATATATGTTAAAATTGTTATTTAGAGGCCCAAAGATGAATCCAGTTGCATCTGGGCCCATATTATCTATCAAGCCCAAATCAGATGAGAGAAATACGAAACATAATTGAAATTTCATAACCAATACACAAACATTCATCAAACAGTAGAGTAAATGAACCAATGACATTTTATATTCATAAGGAACTGGAATACAGATTTAACAATATGAATTTTAAATTCTAATTACGAATCACTAACTGAACTTGAACGATAGACTGCTGTCCTAGCTACTTTAAACGATGATATGATACTTAACAGTGCAAATTGAGTTGTTATTAATTACTGATTATAACTCATACTATTTTGGATCGCTATTAAGCTAAAACTAATGACAAAGCATGATGTAACTTGATTTACTTACTTTGAATTGTCATAATCTAATTAGGTGAGATAAGTTAATTACTATTTTTAGATTGTTAAGCTTATTTACTAAGTGAGTTAAGCTCATATATCATCCTGTTTTAACCTAGTTTAAGGATGTTTATAGCTATATCTACTCTACCTCAACATTATCAGTCATATTATTCCAGTCTCATACATATTAGCTATTACAAACATTCCTATCAAATTATAAAAGGTCAAACATATGATTAACATAAAATCAGTAGAATGCAACAGAAAATTTCGTCTGAACAACTCATGGAATTTCATTTCCTCAATTTGCTGGCAATTACATTTCTTAATAGAGAATGTGTACCTGATTCAACAAAGGAAGCTTATAAGTCTAGGCAGCCAGATGAAGAATAGTCAGCGATTACAGCAGCAAAACACTAGGAGAACAAATCACAGCAAAGCAGCAATAACAGCAAAGTATAATCTTCAAACCCAGCAATTAAGTAAGCCAGCAAACGGAATTAAGAAATCCAATTGAGTCCCGTAATATAGAACAGTAGAAGACTCTAGTTGAACTCCAGAATTTGTACCACTCGACTTAACTCAGAATTTTTACTCTCTATCTATTTTGTACCGTAGAATGTTCAACCTCTGAATTTCTAGAATCCAGCCCTTTTCAGGCTAATTGACGGTCTATTTATAGGTGATTTGGCTGATATTTTGAGGGGGAAATTCAAAATTCTTATTCTTAGTTCCCTCCACTTAATCCTTCTATTAATGTTAGTTTGGTTGTCTATTTTTGGCTCGAAATGCCTTCCAGTCCCTGCTGGAAAGTTGTAGGGAATTCTTTTTGATTCTATTAAGGGCATATTACTATGGTTCCTTCACTTACTAAGTATTATCACAGTGATACCTTTTTAATAGGCCTGTCTTACCCTTTATTTTATGTTTAATTACAGGAATACCAAGCACTAAAGTCTGTTTTGTCCCTATAGGCTCTATTAAATTCATAATTATACCATTTCTTATTCTCTTTGTACCCTTATGATTACTTAATATTTACCCGACCTGCTGATGGCCAAAGTGTCATAGGTTTAATTACCTATTTAACTACTGGCCATTATCTTTTAAACCATTTAAGACTTAGCCAGATTTTAACCCTAGTTCCTTTTCAATTTTAGCCTCTTTTAATTGTCTTAGACTAATTTAAAATGTAACCTTTTATTATCACTAGCTTAATCCGAATTAGATTGCAGAACTAACCTACTTTAATATTTCAAAAAATGGCCAGACTAATTACACAGTCCAAATTATTTCAACAGTAGCCTGACTAAGTCATTTTCAATAATAGCCAGATTACTAACTATACTTGTCTTTAAAGCTATAAACAATACCATAAACACAATAGAATTTAACATAGCCTAACATATGAATCAATTACAAATATAGCCAATTTATGTCGTTTTGCACACATAGCCCTAATCATAAATCATTCTTCAATTAACCAGAACTAAGAGGGAAATTTGATAATGGTTGAATCCCAATTAACTAAATTGTAATTTCAGACTAGGCACAGTGAACAATCACACATAAAGAAACATGTTCAAACAGATTAATGTGTTGAACTTATAGAAAACCCTTAGGAGCTAAAATAGATCAGTTACACACAAAGAACATGATAGATGGGATTATTATACGCTAATGATAAAAATACTTAGAAGACTAACAGTCAAGAACATGCAAAAGATCATATTCAGAAGATTTAAAAGACGAACAGTCAAAAGCATGCCAGAATCATGTACAGAAGTCTTAGAAGACAAAAGCAAAGAAGACATACAAGAGAACAAATACAGAAAACTTAAAGCAAAGAAGACATGCAAGAGATTAAAATACAGAAAACTTAAAGAAAAGAAGGCAAAAACACTTAGCTTGCAGGATTTGTCTCATGTTCTTTCTTTATTCTTCTTTATTTTCTTTCTTTTCTTTTTTCCATGCTTCAAGATTTCGAAGACTTGAAGTTTGATTTTTCCAGATTTTCCTCGAATGGGTTTATTGTTTTGGTTTTTTGGTGGTAGAGGTGTGTTCCAGGTGTTATTAGGATGTATTTGGGGGTGGGTTGTGTTTGGGTGTTCGCCGGAGGTAGGGTTCCGGCGAAATTCTTTGCAAAATTCGAACAAATCCAGGGTGAAAGATCCCGCAAAGCGGTTATGGGGTGTAAATCTGGAAGGCTAAATCATAGATTGATGGTCACCGGCAAAAGCTCTGGTGACCGGACTATCAAAAACAAGGGGTTTTTTCTTGTTTCCTAGGGTTTTCAGGGAGGTTTTGGTGTGTGAGAGGGTGAAGGGAAAGATGTTTGAGGTTATTCGTGGTCAGAAATGGCCATGGATTCTGGCCAGTCTCCATTGGAGACGGCTGAAGAAGATGAAGAAGAAGAGAGGGATAGGCGGCAAGGGTTGTGAATGCGTGTATGTATTTGGTCTCTGAACTGAGAGACGGAATTTTTATACTCCTTTAAGCTTGGGCGATCCTGGCCTTTTGATCATTTATGATCAATGGCCAAGATTAATTATCCTTAGACGTCGCCGTTTTGTTTATTGAGAGATTGATTGGCCTCCGTTAGATCTCCAGACATGGACGGCCAAGATTTATTTAGTATACTGCGTCGTTTAATTATTTTAAGAGACTCAACAACATCCGTCTGATCAACTTATTTGGACGGCCAAGATTAGAGCTTATGATACGACGCCGTTTCTTTTATTTCAAACCGCCTTACATGGTCCGTTAGATCAATATATCAACGGTGAGATTTGATTCTTGAATACACCGTCGTTTTGTTTAGTCTTTGGACTGTACGGTATATTTTCTTTGGGTTGTTTACACTTTGGGCATGTATTTTAAATTGTGGCCCAATTTAATTGTATTTTATGTATTTCCTCTTGTATTTAATTATTTCCTTTGTATTTTCCTTTTGTATTTTATTTTCCCTTTTTGTATTCATTTTCAATTGTTGTTTCTATTTTATTTTTCAATTTTTCTAATTTGTTTGGTATTTTTTATGACATTGTTTGCTATTTTCTTTAATTTTTCGGTATTTTTGTTAATTTTCTTTAATTTTCCTTATTTTTTATGACATTTTCTAATTAAATCTTTTTGTAGTTTTTGATTTCAAATTATTTCAATCACAATTACATAATTATTTCAATTAAACACATAATTGCACATCAAAAATCTTATTTTATTTTTTTATATTGGAATTTGTTTGCTTAGGGCAAAAATCACGTGCTCACAGCTGCCCCTCTTTGCTCGGGAACACGAAGAGTTTTAGTGCAAACATAAGTGAGTAGTAATGAGAGATTTTTGCCCACTGGCATATTCCGTAAGAAGCATTTTGAAAACCTTTTAACCGCACCCTGCCTCAGAGGTTGCCTACATATCCTAGGCTAAACAGGAATCTGGTCAGTGTAGTTCGGAAAGGTATGGTAGTTTGAAACTACCAAGACTTGCTGTAGCTGCTGTTGTTGCTATAATCACTGAGTAAATCCTTATTACACCAGGATAAAACAAAAATAAAGAAGCTATTCTAAACTATAATCTTATGAATTACAAGAAAATCCTATCTATGACTTGTCTTCTTGTTCTTCCTTGCTTTTCCACATCTTATGCTGCTCTTTTATTTGCATCCTTCTTTTTGTTGATTTTTTGTTATCTTTTTGTTTCTGACATACTGCTTCCATCTCTTTAGTGTGACTTCCAATTGTGTTTCTTGCCTCCAGGTTGATATCTGTTAAAAACAAAAACAAAAACAACGAAAACTTTTTCCTCTGCCCCAGTGTGGGCTTTTCATGTGTCATGGTGTTACTCATGTTAGATAAAACAATTAAAAATGCAGAAATGTATTCCCTTGTTATTCAGGTGGGTGCTTGAACGGAAATTAAAAATGCTGAAATGTATTACCTTGTTATACATGTGGGTGCCTATACGAAAATTAAAAATGCTAAAATGTATTCCCTTGATATACAGGTGGGCGCCTGAACTAATAATGCTGAAATGTATTCCCTTATTATACAGGTGGGCGCCTGAACAGTAATTAAAAATGCTGAAATGTATTCCCTTATTATTCAGGTGGGCGGCTAATGCATGAAAACAAAAATGCTTAAAATATTCCCTTATTATCCAGGTGGGCGCCTGATGCATGAAATGAAAATGCAGAAAAATATTCCCTCGTTATCCAGGTGGGCGCCTGATGCATAAAAATGAAAATGCAGAAAAATATTCCCTTGTTATCCAGGTGGGCGCCTGATGCATGAAATGAAAATGCAGAAAAATATTCCATTATTATCCAGGTGGGTGCCTGGTGCATGAAATAAAAATGCAGAAACATATTCCCTCAGTTTGATAATTGGGGTGTGAGTTTTGAAAAGATAATACCTCCCTTGCTGTTTTTGGGTAGGTTTCTTGATGACTAAATGAGTCATCCTTTGCGGATTCCTCCTCTTATTGCTGTATTTCTTTTTGTGTTTTTCTTCTTCCACATTGGTCACATTCACTTTAAAGTGATTAGTGAGAATTTCAATCTCTTTGTTCTTGTCTAAATTAGTGAAAAATCTTATTATTTATAAAATTTTGGCAACTGGCATTTTTTGTTGACTTTGCTTCCGTTGCCTGCCTCTTCTTGCTTTATTCTTGCTTTGTAGCTCATTGCCAAATTTTCCAACTTTTCCTTTGTAATCCTCTTTCTGCTTTCCCTTTTGTCTTTTTTCTTTTCGTTTTCTTTGGCTTTGATTGCCATCTTCTCCTTTGTTTTTCTTTTGTTTTCTCTTTGACCCAGTGTTATTATGCTTCTTAACAGGAGAAGCTGGTTGTTAGCTTTCAATGGGCAACTGGTTTTGATCAATGAAATGCAGAAAGTTATGAATTTGAAAAAGAGTAAGGGTATCTTGCAGTAGGGACATAACTTATCTGGGTATGACGGCTGATTCCTTTGACCACGCCATGTATTTAAATTCCGACCCAGTCTGGCCAATCGAATTGTCGCTATCTTAACTCCATTTTTTCCTTCAACCCAAACCAATCTTATTTTTTGCTGTTTTTCTTCTTTCAACAGAATATTCCCCTCTTTCGCCTTATGGTGCCGGTTAAGGTTTTCACCAATAAGACTCTCTCATTTATTCTCTCATCTCACAATCACCTTACAGTGGCTGTTAAGGCTTTCTCCGATAAGACTCTCTCATTTTTATTCTCTCAATCACACAATCGCCTTATGATGCCGGTTAAGGTTTTCACCAAAAAGACTCTCATTTTTATTTTTCTTTTTGTTTATTGTTCAAACCATCGGGTACAGTCCATGCCAAGTTTCTCCTTATTCTCATTGTATCATCATTTTCTTGAAATTGATTAGAAGGTCTTCCTTTGGACTGTAATGTGGCTTTTGGATGGGTTCAGAAAGAAGGGTGTAAAGGCTCAAAATTTAACGAGGGTTCAAAAATATTTACAACTCTCGGAATCATAAACATAACTTCCTCCCCAGTTTCAATATTTGGGGAATCTTGGATTTTATTTTTATCATGACTGAACCTCATTGAGGCTGCCTACGTACCCTTTCGGGATCAAGTCAGATGTAGTTCAGACTACGTTCATATTCATTGTTGCGTCTTGACTTTTTCCCGATTTTCTTTTTGTCTTTTGTATGCATTTTTCTTTGTTTTTCTTTTTTTTTGGCTTTTCCTCTCTTTTTCATTTTTCTTTTTCTTACATCATTTCCTTTTGTTCATGATTGATTCTGAGAGAGGGATATGAAAGAATAAAACTAATAAGGCTCAATGGGTATGTCAATGGATAAAGTGTTTGGATAGAGAATAAAATGCCTTCATCATTTCAATTCCAAAATTATGACAAATACAATTGTACAAATGAAAAAGGAATCATACATAATATCTCTTGACTGCATTTGAGTTGATAGCAATCTCTACACATTTTCCTTCAACATCTGTCAGATATAGAGCTCCGTTGGACAATACCCGTGACACCATTAACGGCCCTTGCCAATTCGGTGCGAATTTTACTTTGCTTCAGCCATGCGGCAAAATACGTCTCAGCACCAACTGTCCCACTTCAAATTTCCGCGGACGTACTTTCTTATTGTATGCTCTAGCCATTCTCCGTTGATATAATTATCCGTGGAAAACTGCCGCTAATCTCTTCTCATTAATCAATTTCAATTGTTCTAGCCGGGCTTTTATCCATTCATCATCATCGATTTCAGCCTCAGCTATGATCCGAAGAGAAGGTATCTCAATTTCTGCGGGTATGACTCTCTCTATTCCATACACCAATGAGTAAGGTGTTGCACCAATTGAAGTACGTACAGTTGTACAATAACCCATGAGAGCGAACGATAGTTTTTCATGCCATTGCCTAGACTCTTCCACAATTGTTTTGAGAATCTTCTTAATATTCTTATTTGCAACCTCTACTGCTCCATTCGCTTTAGGCCTGTAAGGTGTAGAGTTACGATGCAGGATTTTGAACCTTTGACATGCTTCTGCCATGAGATGGCTGTTCAGATTTGCACCATTGTCTGTGATAATCACTTTAGGAATTCCAAAGCGCCAAATGATATTTGTATGCACGAAATCCACCACTGCCTTTTTTGTCACTGCCTTAAATGTCTTCGCCTCCACCCATTTGGTGAAATAATCAATTGCTACCAAGATTAATCTATGCCCATGATATGCTGCAGGCTCTATTGCTCCGATGACATCTATGCCCCAGGCAACGAATGGCCACGGTGCAAACATTGTATGCAACTCATAGGGTGGAGAGTGAATCAAATCTCCGTGTATTTGACATTGATGGCATTTCCTCACATATCTAATACAATCACGCTCCATGGTGAGCCAATAATATCCTGCTCTCAGTATTTTCTTGGCTATAATGTATCAGCTCATATAAGGTCCGCAAGCTCCTGCATGTACCTGATGAGTTGGTATTTTAATAACTCATCTTGTCTTTAAATCTATACTTTTGCTATGTTTGAGCAATAAAATCGTGTATTTGATGCCATTTACTTTTATGTTACAGGTTGTATGTGATTTAGGAGTAATAGTGAAGAAACCAAGTAAAAATGAGTCAAAAGGAGCCAAAAACAGAGAGAAAATATGGACAGTGGCCTCAGTGGTCGCAAATGCGACAAAGCCTTCGCAATTGCGAAGTCAACAGAAAAAGTTAAGTATTGCAAATGCGAAGAGTAGTTCGCAAATGCGAAGTCAACTGAAGCAGTCAACCTTCGCAAATGCGAAGAGGTCTTCGCAAATGCGAACCTGGGAAAGCTGGGCATAGTTCGCAATTGCGATCATATGTTTGCAATTGCGAAGATCTGGCTTCAGTTCTGGGCAATATTGGAATTTCACAAATCTTGACCCCAAATCATTTTTATACTCATCCAAACAGACATTGTAAAGATCTTTGGCTTATTTTCAGTCTTCATAGACTAGAGAGAACAAGTTTGGAGGCTAGGGTTTTGCACACACACTTGGGTCTTGAAGATTAAAGCTTGTGGTTAAGGATTTCTTACCCATTTATGTTTATTTCTTCATTTCCTTGCTTTGTATTGTATATCTAAGTGTGTAGTATTTATTTCCAACACTTGAATCTTGTTTATGGGAATATTCATATTTAGAGTGTGGATTAAATACCTTGTGCTTATGTATTGAATTATTTTTTATAAATTTATGAAGTAAGTTATTGTTATTTTAATTATTCTTGTTCTTTAATGTTTCCAAAGGGATTAGTTAACCATAGGACTTGCCCATTAACTCCGAATTAATTTTGGGAAAGATAATTTGGGGTTGGGAAAGATTAATTAACAAGAACTTGAGGCGTTAACCCTCATTTTATAGATTCTACTTAGGGATAGGATTGAACTACTTGTAGCCATTCCGGGGTGTGCTAAATCTTCTAATTGTGATTAGGGATAATTCAATTAGGAATTCTTGTTAGTCTTCGGAAGAAGCTAATTAAGAATTATTATCCGTGGCTAATTAACATAAACTCGCTTATATTTGTAAAATCGTGAAATACATTGGATTGTCACTTTAGTGTAATTCCCAATGCATTCATTCTTGTAACCATTGATCATTTTACTCGCTTTCTAGGTTAGTATACATTTTTGCATTTAGATATAAACATTTTCCAAAACCAAAATCTTAGTGTTTGGCTTAGCGTGATTAGCGATAATTTTCTTACATTCCTAATCGCCTACACATTGTTCTCTGTGGGATTCGACCCCGACTCATAGTTGGGTTAATTATATTGCGTACGACCGTGTCTATTACTTTTTAGTAGTAGAATTGGACATCACCAATAATGGCACCGCTACCGGGGAACATTTTGGCGTAATTTAGGTTGTTTGAGAAGTAAGCGAAAGTGCTTTGGTCCAAACTTGTGAATATTTGTGTAATTATTTTTCTTACCTTGGGTCTATTTTTCTTGTTTATTTCTTGCTTATTTTCTTAATTTTGAAAAATGGCATCATACAATGAAAATTGGTCGGATGATAGTTGTTCATATTTTGATGATCCTTGTCCTCATTGTGGAGAACCACAGTCGTGGCAAAATTGTTTAAATTCTCCCGGGGGTGGATTGTGCGCACAATCTCAACCCCATGGGTGGAGTATTTGTGATAAGTGTGGTTTCCAAAATGGTCATTGGGATGATTGTGCTTATTTGTTATTCCCTTCCCCAAGCCCCCACTATGATGATTCAACTTGTTCTGGTAAGAATTATAGGGCTATGGAATTGGAAGAAGTTGAGCATGGTCAAAGTGGAGAGTTCAAGCTCATGTTGGAGTGTCTACTTGAAGAAGGAAACAAGGAGCAAAGTGCCTTGGAACATCTTTTGGAGACTAATCTCCAAAATGATTTTGCACTTCAAGGGTTGCACTCACAAATGGATGAACATCCGCCAACCAACTCAATGAATATTGGTGATGCCTACAAAAATATAGAATTGGAGTCAACCAGTGTAAATGCTAATGTGGTTGATGTTGACTCTAATCTGGGGGAAAAAGAGGATGTCAAGATAGAAAAATTGCAAGGTGAAGGGTTGAAGTCACATTCCAAGCATTTTTCAATGTTGGAATTGTGTAGTGATATGGGAGTTGAACTACACGACTCAATGGTGGATTGCGAGGAAGAAAGACAACAACCATTCATTTTATAGTTTGAGAAAGCAAGAAAACAAAATGACATTCCTCATTTGAGAGCCAAGAAGTGCAAAATGAAGAATTTAAGCATTGGCTCAAGCATAAACTTACCACCCCCCATCGCTCGTGGTCACAAGCTTGATTCCAAGCAAGAGGCCCAATTCATATCATCCATATGGCGAGAAAAGTGGTAAGGTTGTTTGCGTCGTGCCACGACATTAAATGCGGCGCTTGGTGGGAGGCAACCCATCGTTTTTAAATTTTTTTTGTCATTTTTGTCATTTTCTTTTTTTTAGAATAGCTTAGAATATTATTTTGAACTAATCTGCCAAGTTTGAGAATTTTTAGAGTTGATTTTAGCAGGTCGGGATGAACCGGAGAGGCCAAACCAGTAGCTGTAGGAAAATGCAGGGGCAAGCTTCACAATTGCGAAAACTTGTTCGCATTTGCGAACTGCACCCATCACAATTCCCTTCATTTGTTCGCAATTGCGAACAGTGTAGAAAAAAGTGACCTTCGCAATTGCGAAAGGTCTGTCGCAATTGCGACTTTTGAGGGTAAAAATTGGTCGACAGACCAGTATTGAACCAAAATTGATCAAAACATTGGGTAAGGCTCTCAAGGTCATATTCCTCACTCTCATCACTAAACATATTTCAATTCTCACTCAACAACAACAACTACAACAACCCAGTATATTCCCACAAGGTGCGGTCTGGGGAGGATAATATATAGACAGGCCTTACCTCTACCCGAGAGGGCAGAGAGGCTATTTCTAATCGACTTTCAATTCTCACTGCTCATTGCAAATAATCAGGTATGAAAGCTTAATCCCACTACTCCTTCTTACTCTTCTTAATCTTCTCTTTTATTTTCTTGTTGGGCTATAACCTAGGGCTCTAATGGCAGCCACCCCTTTCCCCCAAAATTGTGAAAATTGTTTTCTTTAAAACATGCGATTTCTGGGTGAGGCTTGGTTGAAAGTGTGTGCATTTGTGGTTGCGAAGAAATTTGGAGAAGTCTGAGTACCCAACTACTTGTCAAATAGAAGCAAAATTGTATGCTTCTGATATGTTAGATGTAAGGCCCGAATGAAATTCTTGGCCAAACCATCGACATTTTTGATTCATGGTTGTTTATGAAGTTTGATGCATGAGTTATGCTTGATTAATGATTGGGTTAGTAAAAAAAAATAGCTTAGATTGAAACTTTTTAGGGTTTAAGCTCTGTTCTCTGAAAAAAGTGAAGTTGGGACGATGGTTCGCAATTGCGACTTCGCAATTGCGAAAAGGTGATCGCAATTGCGAAAACCTCTGCATCAGTGTCCTTCGTAATTGCAAAGATTTTGTCGCAATTCCCAGCTCTGCAGACTTTGCAATTACGATGATCTGCTTCGCAATTCCCAGCTCTGCAGGCTTCGCATTTGCGAAGAAATCCTAGGAAATGCGATATCAGAGAGTGCTCACTTGAAAATTTGGAAAACTTAAAAAATTTTCTAAGTGTGAATTTTGACTGTCCAATCATTCTTTTGGCATATTTGCTTCATTTTGCACTATTCTTCATAGCCATGCCATGTTTTAACTTTTGTCACTTTTTGACAGGTACTATAACAACGAGCGCAAACTCTGAAGGATCCTCGAGTGGCAGCCCTGTGGATGAAGAGCAGGCATTTGATCAACACCGGTTTCTGTCAGTAGAGTGCCAAGAACGATACTATGCCGAGCTGATCTTGAAGAAGTTACTCCCGGAGAGTGGTATAGAGATGGACAATGTCCAGGAACGCCTTCCAGAATTCCATCAAAGTCTGGTAACAATGGGATGGAACTATTTTGCTCCCGAACCTTGCCATGCAAATGAGCAATGGGTGAGGGAGTTTTACACAAATCTCCCGGCTATCAGGTTGAAAAAGCCATAGATGAGAATTCGAGGAAAGGTGGTGCGATTTGGAGCTGAAGATATCAATGCTTTCTATCACGTGCAAAACCATGACATGGGTCCATTCAAATAGAAAGATTGTGCTTCAGGAGAGTGGCTGGTGTCGAAACTATGTCCGGGTGCAGATGTTCCATGGGCAGCTAAAAAGAGGGGGATCACCTCAAAAGAATTCATCGTTGAGGCAAAGATATGGCTGGCCATTATATGCAGTCGTATCTCCCCTGTGTCAAATATTTGGAATATCCCTGTTACTCGAGCTCAAATGATAGCTTGCATTCTTGATGACATCCAGCTAAATGTGGGCGAGATCTTCATAAATGAACTGAGAGAGTACCGGATTCAAAACGGCCCTTCTTTGATATTTCCATCGCTCATCACCGAGTTGTGCCAACTGGCTGGGGTGGAAGAAGCCCTAGGGGACAATTAGGTTGATCCGGGAAAGCCTATACATCCTTTGAAGAAAAGAGGAGAGGGTGGAGCAGTGAAGAGCAAAAAGAGGAAGTTGAGCTCTTCTTCTCAGGTTGATGCGAGCAGTCAGCCATCATCCTCTGCAGCAGGACCATTTGCTGTGCTTGGCGAGGAGATGCGAGTGATTTGCAAGCTAGTGGCTGGTCTTCCCCAGGGACCTGGGGAGACATCTGAGGGACCTACCTATGTCACAAAGAAAGACTTTCAGAAGTACGCCTGAAGATCAAAAGAAGCAGGGAGATCACCTCAAAGAACTGGAGAAAGCGTACACTGAGCTGGCCAAAAGGCATGGTACATTGAGCACCTCATTGGACAGCCTGGAGAAGTCCCACACCCAAATGGTCAAAAGGGAGAAGAAACGAGATAAATTCTTCACTCGCATGTGGAAGGGTGTCAAGGGGCTATGGAAGGTCCTCAAGCCTCTGGACCGGTTACCATCAACCAGGGCGGTGGAGGATGATGAGATTCCGGTTGAGTGGCCCGAGGAGGAAGGAGATGAGGAGGATTCAGACTCAGATTGCGAGGAGAGCAGTTGGTGCAGTATTTAGTGAGCACTTTCCTTCATTTTTACTCTATCATGTTCTGTTGCATTTGGGACAATGCAACATCTTTGGTTGGGGGTGGCTTCTTGTATAACTGTTGTTTTGGCGGATTGGTATAGTAGTTATTTTCATGGTGTTTTTAGTATATTTTCATGGCATGTGTTATATTAGTTTTTTTATCTGTGTTTGTTTTTCAAGTTGTTATTAGTATATTTTCATGTGATATGTGATATTAGTATGTTTAGTTACTTAATTTTTATTAGATGTTTAATTTTTTTATATAGTATGTTATATGATAGTGGCAATATCCTTGGTTTTCTTTATACCATGGTTCTTTTTCCAAGGATGCCAATTTTCTTCTTGAACCGGGTAATTTTTTGTTGACTTTTCTTGATGATGGATAGATTTACAACTTTCTTAAGCGAATTAATCTTTTAATTAGGAGTAGTTTTTGTTAAAATTAGAAAAATAAATGGTTTGAGTTAGGATTTGTGTCCATTGGCCTAGTTGTGGCTTGCTTGGTGCCAACATAATTTAAACCTTGGCATATGAATTTTTAGTTTTTGAAAAAGAAAAATGATTGATGTAAAAATGTCATGACTTTTAGACCCAATTTTTGGCTCTTTAATTCACTAAATAGCTTCCTTTATGCTATATGTGACCTCTTTGAGTCATTTGTTTCAAATGGATTTTGGATTTGTATTCCACTTGAGTTTTCATGTGCCATGTGTGGTGAGATTTATTTGTGAATTCTTTTGTAGTACTTGTGGTCTAGAAATTGCCCGGAATGTGCTTCAAGACGAAATCATAGACTAACTTGGTTGAATTAGGCCTTCCTTGGACCGCTAGTATGTCTTAAAAATTCCTACCCTTAAATATTTTCCCTAGTCAACCCATTTTGAGCCTTCAACCTTATTCTTTGGCAACCATATTACAAGCTTAAATCCCTTGTTCTTAATTGATCTAGCTTTTGTCACCCTACCTCCCTAAGTACTTTGAAAGTATAAGCATAGGCTAAAAGCCTAGGTTTGGGGGTGAAGGTTTGAAAAATTGTGATATGAAAGTTGCTTTAAAATGGTGGAAGGTAGAAAAAAAAGAGAAAAGGAAAGAAAAACAATATAGAATAAAATGATAAGAAATTGTGAAAAAAGGAAGACTAGGTGTCAAATGAAAAAGCGAAGAAAGGATGGAAAATACTTCTGAAGGAAGGGGACTTGAATTGTAAATATTGTAGTGCTTTGGGAGGTTTTGAGTCACTTTAACCGAAATTTTGCCTTACCTTAACCAAAAGCCTAAACTACAACCCTTAAGTCCTAATTAATTTTGAGCCAAGTTGTCTACATTAGTGGAGGAATACATGAAGGGCAAGCCTATAGTACTACTTGTATGCATTTGAACATCTTTTTGAGAGAGAGTGAATTCTTTCCATTTGATATCCCATTTTTGTTTGAAATTAAGATTCATGAGTGTGGGATTCTCTCATAAATGTGAGGGCACATGAGATTTGAGTTGTGAATCTAATCCCATTTTCAATTGGAAAGAATGCCCAAAGAACGTTGATTGTGATAGAGAGGCAAATTTTGAAGCTTTAGTGTCATGACTTGATTGTTACTTTGATTTGCATTAGTGTTTGAGCACTTGAAGTATAATGAAGTTTATGTGAAGTGCTTGATAATTCATATGCCTTGGAGTAATTGTTGGTACCAATCAAAGTCATGCATTTGTGCTTAAAGTAGACTTTCTTTTTGGCTTGGCATTATGTAGATGCATTGTAGAGTTAACCCACTTGGGAAGAGATTTTATTGCTTGTGTTGCTTGAGGAAAAGCAATAATTCAAGTTTGGGGTGTGATGAGTTGGTATTTTACCAACTCATCTTGTCTTTAAATCTATATTTTTGCTATGTTTGAGCAATAAAATCATGTATTTGATGCCATTTACTTCTATTTTACAGGTTGTATGTGATTTAGAAGTAATAGTGAAGAAACCAAGTGAAAACGAGTCAAAAGGAGCCAAAAACAGAAAGAAAATCTATGTAGTGGCCTCAGTGGTCGCAAATGCGACAAAGCCTTTGCAATTGAGAAGTCAACAGAAAAAGTTAAATATCGCAAATGCAAAGAGTACTTCGCAAATGCGAAGTCAACTGAAGCAGTAAACCTTCACAAATGTGAAGAGGTCTTCGCAAATGCGAACCTGGGCGAGCTGGGCATAGTTCGCAATTGCGAATATGATCGCAATTGCGAAGATCGGGCTTCAGTTCTGGGCAATATTGGAATTTCACAAATATTGACCCCAAATCATTTTTATACTCGTCCAAACATTGTAAAGATCTTTGGTTTATTTTCAGTCTTCATAGACTAGAGAGAACAAGTTTGGAGGCTAGGGTTTTGCACACACACTTGGGTCTTGAAGATTAAAGTTTGTGGTTAAGGATTTCTTACCCATTTATGTTTATTTCTTCATTTTCTTGCTTTGTATTGTATATCTAAGTGTGTAGTATTTATTTCCAACACTTGAATCTTGTTTATGGGAATATTCATATTTAGAGTGTGGATTAAATACACTGTTGTGCTTATGTATTGAATGATTTTTATAAATTTATGAAGTGAGTTATTGTTATTTTCAGTATTCTTGTTCTTTAATGTTTCCAAAGGGATTAGCTAACCCTAGGACTCGCCCATTAACTCCGAATTAATTTTGGGAAAGATAATTTGGGGTTGGAAAAGATTAATTAACAAGAACTTGACGCATTAACCCTCATTTTATAGATTCTACCTAGGGATAGGATTGAACTACTTGTAGCCATTCCGGGTGTGCTAAATCTTCTAATTGTGATTAGGGATAATTCAATTAGGAAGTCTTGTTAGTCTTTGGAAGAAGATAATTAAGAATTATTATCTGTGGCTAATTAATATAAAGTCGCCCATATTTGTAAAATCGTGAAATACATTGGATCGTTACTTGAGTGTAATTCCCGATGCATTCATACTTGTAGCCATTGATCATTTTATTCTCTTTCTAGGTTAGTTTACATTTTTGCATTTAGATATAAAAATTTTCCTAAACCAAAATCTTAGTGTTTGGCTTAGTGTGATTATCGATAATTTTCTTACATTCCTAATTACCTACACATTGTTCTCCGTGGGATTCGACCGCGACTCATAGTTGGGTTAATTATATTGCGTACGACCGTGTCTATTACTTTTTAGTAGTATAATTGGTCGTCACCAGTACCTCAGCCGTAATTGTGTCAGCTCGCTGCTCATCTATACATCTCAATAGCCACAGATCTGGTGTTCTTTTGTATACAACTCCTCCATTGAGGAAAAATCCATTTGCTAATCGCCTTATATCCCTTTTCTGGTCTCCTGTGGCTTGTTTTAGGTACCCTCATGTCCTCAAATATTCTTTGATATCATGATACCACGGCTCACTATCAAGTTCGTCTTCTACGATGAAACAATAAGCATTTTGATCACGCACTTGTATCTGTAATGGATCTACATAAGCTTTATCTGGATGGTGCAACATGGAGGATAATGTGGCCAAACCATCTGCTACTTCATTGTGCATTCTTGGGATATGTTTGAACTCTATAGATTAAAATCTCTGAGATAGTTCATGTAGACATTGTCAATAAGGTATCAACTTTAAATCTCTTGTCTCCCATTTTCCTTGAATCCGATGTATCAAGAGATCCGAGTCACCCATGACCAAAATCTCTTGAACACCTATATCTATCGCCAGCCTCAATCCCAATATTCATGCTTCATATCGGCCATGTTGTTAGTGCAGAAAAATTGAAGCTCAGCGGTAACGGGATAATGGTGACCCATTTCTGAAATAAGCACTGCTACAATTCCAATTCCCTTACTGTTGACGGCTCCATCGAAGTACATTCTCCAGCCTATCTTACCATCTTGCTCTACTTCTTCAACATTCAATGCCTTCTCATTAGGAAAATATGTTTTTAACGACTTATACTCATCATCAACTGGGTTTTCTGCTAAATAATCTGCAACTGCTTGTGCCTTCATTGCCGTACATGTTACATAGATGATGTCAAACTCTGTGAGCATAATTTTCCATTTAGCAAGTCTTCCTGTAGGCATAGGCTTCTGAAATATAAACTTCAATGGATCTAACCGTGATATCAAATATGTGGTATAAGCTGACAGCTAATGCTTCAGTTTTTGAGCAACCCACATTAGAGCACAACACCTTCTCTCTAATTGAGTGCATTTTACCTCGTAAGATGTGAACTTTTTACTAAAGTAATATATCGCTTGCTCTTTCTTTCTCATCTCGTCATGCTGCCCCAGTGCACAGCCAAAAGAATTATCTAGCACAGTCAAATACAAGATCAGAGGTCTTCCTGATTCTGTAGGAACTAATATTGGAGGATTGGCCAATATTCCTCAATCTTGTCAAAGGCTTCTTGGCATTCATCAGTCCAATTTACTGCAGCATCTTTCTTCAACAATTTGAAAATGGGCTCACAAGTTGACGTCAACTCAGCAATAAATTTGCTGATATAATTCAACCTGCCCAATAAACTCATCACTTCTTTCTTATTCTTCGGTGGAGGCAAATTCTGGATTGCTTTTATCTTTGATGGATCCAATTCAATACCACACCGGCTTACTATAAATCCCAGTAACTTTCCTGACGGCACCCCGAAAGCACACTTTGTTGGATTGAGCTTGAGATTATATCTTTGGAGCCTCTGGAAAAACCTTCTCAAATCTTTGACATGGTCACGTTGCTTTTTTGACTTAATAATAACATCGTCTACAAATACTTCAATCTCTCGGTGCATCATGTCATGAAACATAGTGGTCATTGCCCTCATATATGTAGCCCAGACATTTTTCAACTCAAACAGCATCACCATGTAACAATATGTTCCCCAAGGCGTGATAGAGTTCTGCATCTTCTTCATCCATCAGGATCTGGTGATAACCCGCATAACAATCCACAAAAGAGCCAATTTCATGCTTGGCACAATTGTCGATCAACATATGGATATTTGGCGATGGAAAATCATCCTTTGGACTAGCTTTATTAAGGTCCCGGTAACCAACGCACACCCTGGTTTTTCCATCCTTCTTCAGAACTAGCACAACATTAGCTAACCAGGTGGGATATATGGTGACCCGTATCACCTTCGCCTCAAATTGCTAATTAACTTCCTCTTTTATTTTCACACTGATGTCCGTTTTAAACTTTCTTAGCTTCTGTTTTACTGGCCGACATTCCGGATAAATATGTAATTTATATACCACCAGATCAGTACTGACTCCGGGCATGTCATCATAGGACCAAGAAAATATGTCCTTGTACTCATGTAACAACTTGATTAAATCTTCTCTGAGGGAATCCTCTAAATGAACACTAATCTTTGTTTCTCGGACATTCTCCTCGCTTCCCTGATTAATGGATTCTGTCTCATTTAATTTTGGTTTGGGTTTTTCCTCATAATGATTCAAATCTTTACTAATTTCCTCCAGTATTTCCTCATCCTCATATTCCACTTCATGTTCACTTTCAATTTCTTGTATAATTATTCGATTATCAAGACTGGACCGGGAATCCTACATGCATGACATATCATTGAAATCAGCAAATATTGAACTGTACAAAAGAAGAAAAATAAAATAAGGCAAAAATGGAAGAAGAAAAGAAATTGCATTTCATTGATTTTTTTCAAAAAGGTAACAAGCATTGGATACATTTGTTTTTGATGGGATGTGGGATAACAAAACAAGACAACTTTTGGGAAAATGAAATATTTCAAGCTAACTACCACAACTCACTCATGATCGGAATAGGAGTAGCTTCCCAGTTATTAAGCGCAATGCAGGGTCCCATAAACTGAACATACATTTTACTTGTTCCTTCACCCATCTCCAACATATTCACATCTTCAAATAGC
This sequence comes from Nicotiana noctiflora, assembly GCA_032618575.1. NCBI lineage: Eukaryota > Viridiplantae > Streptophyta > Magnoliopsida > Solanales > Solanaceae > Nicotiana > Nicotiana noctiflora. Next base: position 51,529 of record JASVEL010009976.1, read on the forward strand.
CTCTCGAACTGTGACGACCCGGCCCGTCATCACGGGAATTACCACCCCGTTTCCTTTCATTTATATGTTTAACGTTTCTATATCGGTGATAGAGTCTTTCGGGTGAGTTTGGAGTGATTCTGGTTGAAAAATGAGGCAAATAGCCTTTTGAAATGAAGCTTGATTATAAAAAGTCAATCTAGAGTTGACTATGTGGTTAGAGGGCTCGGAATCAAATTCTAATGATTTGGTTAGTTCCTGGAGGTGATTTGTGACTTAGAGGAGCGATCATAATTGAATTTGGAGGCCCGGTGTAGAAGTAGGCTTGAATTGGCTAAGGTTGAATTTTGACGATGTCCGAACGGTAGGTGAGATTTTGATTCGGGGGTCAGAATGGAATTCCTACAATTCCTGTAGCTTCGTTATGTGATTTTGGATATGTCTGCAAATTTTCAGGTCATTCGGACGTCGTTTGGTCGGGTTTTTCATTGAATGTTAGTTTCGGAAGTTTGAGATAAATCCTAGGCTTGAATCCGCTATAATTTGCTGATTCGTGTGTTTGATGTGTATTTTTATGATTGGAACAAGTTCGTAGGTTTATTTAGAGTAGAATTGTATTTTTGGTTGAGGTCGTAGAGGCCTCGGGGTGAGTTCGGGAGGTTAACAGAAGGATTTTGTGTAATGGAAGCTACTGTCATAAATTGCAGCAGTACTTCTGCTTCTGCGGATGGGGAACCATAGAAGCGGAACCGCAGGAGCGAAATTCATCTCGCAGAAGCAAAAATGGAGCTGGCCGGGTAGTTCCGTAGAAGCGGATGAATCTGCATAGGAGTGGGCTCACTTCTGCAAACCAGAGGCCGCAGAAGCGAAGGTAGGCGGCTGGTAGAGAAATCGCAAGAGCGGAGAGGTTTCCGCATAGGCGGTCTCGCAGGTGCGAGACCTTGGCCGCAGAAGTGAATTTTGTCGGTTAAGTGGCGGATCGCAAAAGCTACAGTTTTGTCGCAGGAGCGGACTCGCTGGTGCGAGTCTATGCCCGCGGAAGCAAAAATCGTATCAGTGAAATTAGAAATCAAAAGTTAAAAATATCAGAAAGGTTTTAACACGCAAAGGCATCTTCTAAGAGCCGATTAAGGGCGATTGTCAGAGGAAATCAAAGGGATTCTTCAGGTAATCATTCATGGACCTAAATTATGTCATTTCCTTGCTAAATTATGGTGTTTTTACGTGATATTGGAGGAATTAGGGATGTATTAATGGAGGTTTTCACCCTAGGCCTAGGTAATGAAAAATCAATGATTTGAATGGGCAAATGGAGTCCGATTTTGGTAAATTTTATATGCATGGACTCGTGTTGAGATAAGGATTCCTAATATGTGACTTTTGTAATTTTTCGAGAAGCGTACCGAAAAAAAGGTTTTGGCAACTTTGTAGTTTTTGGTGTAATTTGAATTGTTTTGACTAGGTAACGTCCCATTGGCCTATTTTTATGTATTTCTATTCAATTTGATCAGATTCTACACCTGTGGAGGCCGATTCTCGTGGCAAGGGCATCGCGGACTAGTCGTCGAGCTGAGTCGAGGTGAGTAATGGGTGTGGGTGATGACCAGCGGGTTCGAAACCCCGATATACCACTTTGTGATATTATATTGAGGCGAGACATGTACTCTCCTGTGAGTGCGGGGTCGAATGTGATATGGGGACTATGGCTTAGTCCGACCTGTTGTTACTATATTGTGTTTTTTGGCTACTATTGAGCCGGTGAACCTCCTTCTCGGATGGTTGTGCATATTTATGGGCTGTGAGCCAGTTATTGGGATCCTGTGAGGATCGTTATCGTTGTTTCTATGATATTGACATGCTATTTTACTACCGTTCCTGAGCTATTACTGTTATAATGGTTTTCTAAACTCTGGAATTTCTGATATACTATTTTCTACTGAAAAATGATAAAAAGAGTTTTCAAATACTACTTTTGAGCCTGTGAGGCTGCATTGCATATTAGCTGACTGGTAGTGGATCGGGCTGCGTACCGCAGCATATCATGATATTGTGCTTGGCCTGTGGGTGCCCCTCCGGCGTCTGAATCCCCACAGTGAGCACGGGTACCCAAATAGATCAGGCTACACGCCGTAGCGGTCATATTCATGCATTGCATTGCATTTAGCTACACCTGGTAGCTATTTTGTTGTTAACTGTTATGCTGTAAGTTGGTATTGCTGGTACAGATGTTGTTTATGTTGATACTATTGCAGGGTATTTATTTATAGCTTTACTTAGTGCTATATTGGGTATTCTTACCTTCGCTGTTTTACCCTTGCTTATTACCACTAAGTCTGGAAGTACTCACTTTACTCCTTGCACCTTGTGAGCAGATCCAGGTACGTCGCAGCAGACCTGATCCTGTAGCTTCTTGGAGTTATTTGTCTGGATAGTCAAGGTAGCTGTCGCGTCCGCAGGACCCGACTCTTTTTCCAGCTTATCTTTATTATTGTCTTTATTCTATTTCCGTACTTGAGCTCAGTTGTAGACACTATTACACCTTATATACTCTGTAGAGGCTTATGACTCGTGACTCCTAGTCTTTGGGAGGTTTCTGTTGGTTTGGGAATTGATCCCCATATTTTGATATTTTCTTTATGATTATTCTATCTTGATTATGTCTAAAAATGGTTAAAAGTGAGCTGGTAGCTTCGTGATCTTTATTGATTGGTCAGGCTGGCCTAGCAGTGTACTGGGCGCCATCATGACTGGGTTTAGGGGCGTGACAAGTTGGTATCAGAGCCTAGGTTACTAGGCCTCATTAGTCTTGAGCCGGTTGGTAGAGTCGTGTGGATCGGTACGGGGATACATGTACTTATCCTCGGGAGGCTGCAATTTTGTTGTTCTGAGAATTGAACTTATGTATTCTATTCTCTCGCAGATGGCGAGAACTCGAGCTTCAGGACGAGGTGGACGACCTCAATTGCCATCTGCTAAAGGTCATGGGCGCGGCCGTGGTCGAGGTAGAGGTAGGGCAGCTGAGGCAGTGCCAGGTGACCCGCCCGTTGTACCTATTCAGGGGTAGCCCCCTACAGTTGATGCTCCAGCAGCCCTAGCTCAGGCCCAAACAATGTCTATTGCTATTCCTAGTCTTTAGGAGACTCTGGCCCAGATATTATCAGTGTGTTCTGGATTGGCTCAGGTAGTATTAGCTACCTCTACTGCAGCGACATCCCAGACAGAGAGTGGTCAGCAGACCCCTGCAGCTCGCACACCTGAGCAGGTGGTGCAGGGACTTCAGACGCTGCAGGCGGTCCCCGCTCAGGTAGTTGCTCCAGTTACTCCAAATGCACCAGCTCTAGAGCATGTGGTTCAGGTTATGCCCGATGACGAGCAGCGCCGTCTAGAGAGATTTGGTAGACTCCAGCCACCTCATTTCAGTGGTAGTGAGGGAGAGGATGCCTAGGGTTTCTTAGATAAGTGCCAGAGGATGCATACGTACAACTGGTATTCTTGAGTCTAGCGGGGTTTCATTCACTACTTTTCAGTTTACTGGTCCAGTGTTCGATTGGTGGGAGGATTTTGAGAGGCGTAGGCCTGCGGGAGCATCACCTCTTACCTGGAAGCAGTTTTCTACTCTTTTCTTGGAGAAGTATGTACCTCAATCCCTTTGTGAGGAGCTTCGTCGCCAGTTTGAGCGGTTGGAACAAGGCGACATGTCAGTGACCTAGTATGAGCTAAGATATACACAGTTGGCTAGGCATGCCACATGGATGATCCCGACTGATCGGGAGAGGATTAGGAGGTTCATTAATGGCCTCAACTACTCCATTCGCATTCTTATGACCAGAGAGAGTTGTCTTATCATCATCTTTTGAGCAGGTTGTGGATATGGCATGCTCCATTGAGGCGGATCGTCGCCGGGAGCGGGAGGAGAAGGAGGCCAAGAGGCCTCGAGGTTCTGGTAGCTTCAGTAGTGCTCCATCTAGAGGGCATTTTCAGCAGGGTAGAGGTCGCTCATCTAGACCTTCTCATTCAGGCCGCTCAGAGTAGAGCGGAGCTTCTTCTAGTCGTGGTCGCCAGGGATTCCAGTAGGGTTAGTCTTCACTTAGTGCCCTCCCAGCTCAGAGTACAGCACCTACTACTTCTTTAACCCAGGGTTCGTCTGCGGCGAGGGGTTCCCTTCAGTCCCCTTCTCCAGCACCAGGTAGCTGTTTTGAGTATGGCAAGTTTGGCCACATGAGGAGGTAGTGCCCTCGACTTCGTTGGGAAAGGGCTCAGTAGTGGGATCAACCCTCCTCTTAAGCACCATCTCAGGCTAGTAGAGGTGGAGGTTAGTCTTCTCGTAGTCGCCCCAGAGGTGAGGAGAGATCTAGTGGGGGCCTGGCACGATTCTATGCACTTCCTGACAGGCGTGATGTAGTTGCCTCCGATGCAGTGATCACATGTATCATTTTTGTTTGTCACAGAGATGCCTCTGTTCTATTTGATCCCAGGTCCACATATTCGTACGTGTCTTTTTATTCACATCATTTGGGTACGACCCGTGGTAGTCTTTATTTGCCTGTTCATATATCCACCCCCGTGGATGATACGATCATTGTGGATCATGTCTATAGATCCTGTGTTATTTCTATTGGGGGTCTGGAGACCCAGGTGAATCTGTTATTATTAGGGATGGTGGACTTTGAGGAGACCCAGGTGGATCTGTTATTTGATGATGGACTTTGATGTGATATTGGGCATGGACTGGTTGTCTCCGTGCCATGCTATATTAGACTGTCATGCTAAGACAGTTACGTTGGCTATCCTTGGTATTCCTCGGATTAAGTGGCAGGGTTCGACTGATTTCGTCCCTAGCCGTGTTATTTCGTTCTTAAAGGCTCAGAGAATGGTTGAAAAGGGGTATTTTTCGTATTTAGCATTTGTGAGGGATGTGGGAGCTGAGTCTCCTAGCATTGATTCTATACCTTTTGTGAGGGACTTTCCAGATGTTTTCCCCTCAGACTTGCTGGTTATGATGTCGGACAGGGATATTGATTTTGTCATTGACTTGGTGCCGGGCACTCAGCCCATTTCTATTCCTCCTTATTGGATGGCACCAGCTGAGCTGAAGGAATTGAAAGAACAGCTCAGGAGCTTTTGGATAAGGGATTCATTCGCCCTAGTGTGTCCCCGTGGGGTGCACCGATGTTATTTGTTAAGAAGAAAAAGGGTTCCATGCGGATGTGTATTGATTATAGACAATTGAACAAGGTAACAGTGAAGAACAAGTACCCTCTACTATACATTGATGATTTATTTGATCAGTTACAAGGTGCGAGAGTGTTTTATAAGATTGATCTTTGTTCAGGCTATCATCAGCTGAATGTCAGGGAATCTGATATTATGAAGACTACATTCAGGACTAGATATGGCCACTATGAGTTCCTTGTGATGTATTTTGGGCTGACCAACGCCCCAGCAACATTCATGCATCGATGAACTGCGTGTTCAGGCCGTATTTGGATTCATTCGTGATCGTGTTCATTGATGACATTCTAGTCTACTCCCGTAGTCCGGAGTAGCATGCTCAGCATTTGAGCATTGTGTTGTAGAGATAAAGGGAGGAGAAGCTGTATGCTAAATTCTCCAAGTGTGAGTTTTGGCTCGAGTCAGTAGCATTTCTAGGTCATGTGGTGTTACGTGATGGTATTCAGGTTGATCTGAAGAAGATAGAGGCGGTGCAGAGTTTGCCTAGGCCGTCCTCAGCTATAGAGATCAGGAGTTTCCTTGGTTTGGCGGGGTATTATCGCCGATTGGTTTAGGGATTTTCATCCATTGCTTCTTCTTTGACTAAGTTGACTCAGAAGGGTGCACCATTCGTGTGGTCGGATGCGTGCGATAAGATCTTTGAGAAGCTCAAGACAGCTTTGATGATAGCTCCAGTGTTTGTGTTGTCGTCATCTTTAGGTTCATATACTATATATTGTGATGCCTTGAGAGTGTGGATAGGTTGTGTATTGATGCAGGAGGGTAGAGTGATTGCTTATGCTTCTCGGCAGCTGAAGCCACATGAGAAGAACTACCCTATTCATGATTTGGAGCTAGCTGCCATAGTTCATGCTTTGAAGATTTGGAGGCACTATTTGTACGGCGTGTCCTGTGAGCTGTATACCGACCATCGTAGTCTCCAGCATTTGTTCAAACAGGGGGATCTTAATTTGAGACAGCGGAGATGGCTTGAGTTGCTCAAGGATTATGACATTACTATTCTATATCATCCGGGGAAGGCCAATGTGGTGGCCGATGCTTTGAGCCGGAAGGCAGTCAGTATGGGTAGCTTGGCATATATTCCAGCTGAGGAGAGATTATTTGCTTAAGATGTTCAGGCACTAGCCAATCGACTAGTGAGGTTAGACATTTCAGAGACCAGCAGGGTGTTGGCTTGTGATGTATCTCGGTCTTCTTTATATGATCGTATTTGCGAGCGCCAGTATGATGATCCACATTTGCTTGTCCTTAAGGATAGAGTTCAACATGATGATGCTAGAGATATCACCATTGATAGTGATGGTGTATTGATGATGCAGGGCCAGATATGTGTGCCCAATGTTGATGGCTGTCACGACCCGGATTTTCCCCTAACATCGGGATCGTGATGGTGCCTACTCGTGGTAGCTAGGCAAGACACTTTATTCACACTATCCTGTTTTTAACAATATTTCATACTCAAATTAACAACCAAAATCATAACCTTAATTAAATAAGTGCGGAAGACTTTATAAAAATAGTAATAAGCAGTTTCAAGGTAAAATAATACTGAAATCCTCTACCCAAGACGTGGAGTCACCAACTCACGAACTACTACATGAATACTACACATAAATGTCTGAAAGAAATATAACATAATCTGTTCGTCTCGGAACAAGGAGACTACAGCTAATAACATAAATAAAAGGAAGAGATTTCGGGCCTGCGGATGCCTGCAAGCTACCTTGGTCTCAAATATGATCAACTCCCATGAAAAATATCTATTGCTGCTGCTCCTAATCGAAACCTAGACCTGTGCAAAAATGCACAGAAGTGCAGTATCAGCACAACCGACCCCATGTGCTGGTAAGTGCCTGGCCTATCCCGGCGAAGTAGTGACAAGCCTAGGACCAGACACCGACATAAACTTGTGCAGTTCTATATATATGTATACCACAAGATAACGAGAAATAACCAAGTAACAACGCAACAAGGAATGTCACAGAAGAACTCAACAGTTAACAACAATCATTAAATCAACAAGGAAAACAAGTATAATGAAAAACAAGTAATGTCAAGTCAATGAAATAGCAAATAAAGTGCACGGCATCACCCTTCGTGCTTTTACTCTCATCCTCACATCCATGGTACGGCATGATCCTTCGTGCATAATCGATAACATGGCATGGCATTAACCTTCGTGCATTATCAATAACAAGGCACGACATTTACCTTCGTGCATAAACAATAAATCAAGGCACGACATCACCCTTCGTGCATTATCACTCTTCCTCACCCAAATAACATTCACGGTTAAGGGAAGAGAATGAAAACAATAAATCATGAACCGTC